>CAUYQG010148982.1:0-28216 GCA_963574415.1 Tarsius wallacei
ATTGCCTGAGCCCGCGGGTTCGAGACCCACCTGGGCAACTTGGTGTAGACTTCATCTCTACAGTAAATCAAAAAAATTAGCCGGGCATGGTAGCGCATAAGCCTGTAGTTCCAGCTACTTGGAAGGCTGAGGCGGAAGGATCGCCGGAGCCCAGCAGGTCTAGGCTGTGGTGGCCGGGAGCGGCCACTGCACTCCAGTTTGGGTGCCTGAGTGAGACTCCAACTCACAAAAAAAAAGAAATAGACAAGCTCCAAACAGTTTTGAGCAGTGGAAAATGCATCTTGATAGGTGTATTGCATCAAATGGAGAGTACATTGAAAGTGTCTGAAGTTTAAACATATAAGAATAAATACAAATTTTTTATAAATAAATTTCAGGTTTCGGGGTCTCTATAAACAATGCAACAAGAATTATTGCCATGGAAGTTAATTCTGACAAAGCAATATTGACTGAAATAGCACTTGTATTTTATTTTCTGGAATGAGGTATGCAAAGAGAAGGATAAGACTGAGAGAGATGGTTCTAGGGGCCCAGCCTAAGGCACTCTGTAGGGATCACTGTGGTTAGAGGAGGCATGTTTTTAAAGAGTGTAAAAACCAAATAAAATTTGCCTTAATACATATTGGTAACATTAAACTCATCTATATTAAAAAAGTGAGACACATCCTGCATTTAACACAAAGGCCAAAAAATCAACCTGACCCATCTGCCAGAGGATCTGTAAATGATAGGATGTGCTTTGTATTCCTCAAGAGTCAAAATCAGGTTCATTCTGAAGGAAGATAATTATGTAGAAAACTTTAGAGAGCACACCCAATTTCCCTGTTTATTAAGAGCATAATTCTGTAATGCTTTTGCAGGAAGGAACAGTCTGATCTGACTTACAATAATACGTATAAGTACTATAAAGTAATTTTGTCAGGGAGAAAATACTCAAATATACCCAGTGAACTAGCCAAAGTATTTTGTTCTGTTACCTTTCGAATGGTAGAAATTAATTTTATTCTGCATATTAGGACTTTAACTCAATTTATTTCCATTGTGTGAAGGCAAAGGTATAATATGTAACAGTACAGGACACACAATGCCAGTAGGAATTTGCTTTTGACCACATTTTAAAATATCCTGTTGATGATTATGTAGCTTTTGATATGATTAGTGCAGAAAGAAATATTGTGTATTTGATACATACGTATGTTACTGATTTCATCACAGAGAATTACGTTTTCTCACAGACTTGCCATCCAGTATTTTCTTTTTGAAGGTGAGGAGACAGCGCTATTTCTCCTAGACTACAAGTTATCCCATCATGCCTGTGCCATGCTGGATGGCTAAGTTCTTTCCTCAAATAAGCAACACATTTGATTTTACATGAATTATTTTGAAATACTCAGAAACACGTCATCAAAATATGGCTACAATTTAAGTCAGTTTTATGTTTTAAATAAATCTAGGTAGTTGTCGAGTTTTTTTCTAACAATTCAAAGGTATTTGACACTTAGTTCATACTGGTGACACTAAGTTACAGATTTTTAAATGTTCTGTTAAAAAAAAATAGAAGAAAATATAAGTGCAAAGACCATCTATCTTAAAATCTACTTTTAGTTCTTGATGACAAATAATAAAGGTTATAACTATAACCTCTAATAACTCTTTTAGTCACGTCTACTCCAGAAAAAATTCTTCAGAATTTTAGCAGGAAAGAAATGAATGCTAGACAGTTGTGTTTTAGTGTAGTATTTATCTCCCAGACGAAGATTTTCCTAAATTTCAGGATTTGTTTTGTCCCCCAACTAATGTACTTTTAATATGCATTGAACATTTATTATAGACCCCTGACAAATTTACTGGTGTTATATCACTGTTCTGCCAATGTATTAATAACACCAAGAAGGAAAAAAACTAATGCTTTATTGAACATTTGCTATGTGCTAGGCACTATATCAACTGCTTAATGTGATTTATCTATTTTAATCTTCATAAAGACCTTAGAAAATAAATTACCACAAAAACAGAGAGATTCATTATGTTAATGCAGGTGCAGTATATTGTTGTGCCTTTTTGAATTGTATTTCTTAAAAGTGCTTTAGTGATATTTTAAAGCCAATGTGGTAGTGGTGATGAGATGACTATGAGAAGAGTGATATGAAGGGAGGAAAGAGAAAAGGTACCAAAAAGATAAGAATGGAAATGACAAAGGATTTCTGAAAAACAAGGTGGCCTTGGTGGAGAAACTTTTTTGCCTGCCTTCCCTGTTAACTGTGTTACATTGTGGACAAGCATTGTGTATTTCAGCATTGCCATGCACATTTCCTCCAGAAAGAAAGACATTAGATACCACTATGCAAAATATTTCTTTCTCTATTTTGTAACATTTATGGGTAACCTCAAATAAAGATTATTTTTTAATTAGGCTTTTCACTCTCTTAATTAGAAATCAGTGAGCTATGATTCTACCACTGATGCAAAATCAAGATGTCTATCAAGTTTTAAATCAAAGTACAAATACAAAATTTGGCCTTTTATATCAAAGCCTCAACAATTCTCATGACCTTCTGAGCAGGAGTTAAGCTTCTCAAATTTTAAAATAAGAAAATGATACCAAATTCAGACAAAGTTTTATTTGCAAATTATTTCATGTACCTTTATATGAAATAATAAAACACTGGGGAAAGATTAAATGCTCACAATAGCAGAATGTTAATAAAATATATTGCATACATCATATATAAAAGTGTATATTTAAGTGTACATGTATATTTATTTGTTTGTTATATATGTGATAAGTATGTGAAAATTATACATATAAAAAGATATCATAGAATCTTAACAAACTCATATAGTATTATATAATGTTAAATGGAAAGCACAGGATTCAATACTATATAAAACTGAGGTACATACATAATTATATAAAACAAAAAAATAAGATAAAGGGCTTACACCATATCTCTGGATTGGTGATTTCTGAGTCATGGGATTATGTTTGTTTCCCCTCCCTCATATTTTTTGTCTTCTTTACTTACTTTTTGTATTTTCTACAATGAGGAGTTAGTTATTACTTCCATTTCTGAAAAAATAGTGCATTTACAATGATAAATTATCTTTCTGTCCCATGTGCCCTCCATAAAACTAGATATATGCACATTACAAAACAAATTGTTAAATAAGAAAGAGCTCTTTCATTTTGAAAGTCATTAGACTTTTTCAATTACTTGACAAATTACTTGTTAAAGTCAATGACATCTTTATAGTTTAGATTCTACTTAACAAATTTCAAAATCATTTAATAAAAATTAAATTTAATAATTAAATATATCCTGGGCATAAGTAATTACATTTACTTTGGAAAATATTAGAGGAAATCCTAATATTACAGAAAATCCTAAAGATAGATAGTAATATAGTTATTTTTATTTTTGTTCTTTGTAGATACAGTGTCTCCCTATGTTGCCTAGGTCTGACTTCAAGTGATCCTCTTCCTTCAGGCTCTCAAAGTGCTGGAATTACAAGTGAGAGTCACCACACCTGACCAGAAATATATTTAAATAACTATCATAAATCAAAGAATATATACCTCAAAGGTGTACACATAAATGCATTATATATATATATATATAGAAAGAGAGAGAGAGAGAGAGACAGAGAGAGAGAGAGAGAGAGACCTAACATTGCCAAATGTTGTATCATACCACTATAGAAAATTCACTGGAAGAATATCTGTTTGGGTCACTTTGGATACTGGATACTTTTTGAAAAGTGGAGTCTGGAGAAAGGAGTCTATAAAGCAAGGACTAGGTTTTGAAGTTGGATGTTGGCATTATATTGCCTTGCCTTTATACAGGGCTTTAGGTTTTCAATGGTCTACCACATTCAATTTATACTGTAGTTATAATGCCACTTTTAGGTATACAGAGCAGATAGTTAATGAAGTTTGGAGAGTTTAGGAGGTTTCTCTATAGCCCATGGGCCCCAAATCTGTCAACAGAAGCCAAATCTTCTAGTCCTGTGTTTTCTCCAAATTCTCTGCATCTTCTTCTGAGATAGCATGAGAGTCAACGTGGATGTCTACACTGTCAAACGGATCAATATTAATCTTCTATTTTTCCCTTAGATCCTGGGACTCTGTACAGCAGAACATCGCCATCCTGTTTCTAGAACATCAGGTCACACAACAATTGAGCACTCTAGATCAGTCAGCCCTGTAAGAAATACTCTAGACTAGGCCTTTTCAGATCTTCGTTAATACTATTAAAATGAGGAACTATCCTCATTTTTTTTTCTTCTTCAAGTAGATAATGAGCTAAGCAGGATAACTGATTCCTACTGAAGGAAAAGGAGGCAAAAACATGATTTAGTTCAATAGATATTTGTAACTTAATATTCTTTTCCTGTCGGGCTTGGTGGCTCAGCCTGTAATCCCTCGCTTGGGGAGGCTGAGGTGAGTGGATTGCCTGAGCCCGTGGGTTCGAGACCCACCTGGGCAACTTGGTAAGACCTCATCTCTACAATAAATCAAAAGAATTAGCCGGGCGTGGTAGCGCGTGCCTGTAGTTCCAGCTACTTGGAAGGCTGAGGCGGAAGGATCACCGGAGTCCAGCAGGTCAAGACTGTGGTGGCTGGGAGCGGCCACTGCACTCCAGTCTGAGCGACAGAGTGAGACTCCAACTCAAAAAAAATATATATATATATATATATTCTTTTCCTTTCTAAAGGTGATTCCTTAAACTTAAGTGGAGCAGATGTTTTAGGTGGTAAGAACTCATTGCATGAGACAGTTTATGTCATGGAAGTGACCATCTTGCCTGTCTAAATATAGGATAAAAGATAAAAACTGGAATTTATAAGAGCATACATTTGTCTGAAGGTTTCCCTCTAGATCCTACCTCAGACCATATAATTCTCATCTACTATTATAGTACAAGAAGTTTCCTAGAGCATGTTCCCTGAGTGCTCCTAGACTGCAGAAATAATATGAATTTTCTTATCATTTGCATCCATAAAAATCATTACCTAATATTTTGCCTCAAAGCTCTCAATTGACATTTTACTTGGACACTTTCAGTATGCAGATTCATTAGAATAGTCCAGAAGCAGGGTGGGCACTGTACTCAAACAGTGTGTTGTAAAATCTGTTCTGGCCTTAAGGAAAATGCATGTTGTATTCACACAGAAGTAAGAGGCTGCAGGATTACTGGAGTCGGTGTAGCCAGCCTTCCCTGCAGCTAAGTAAAAGATCTGAATTTTGTTTCGTTTGTGACAATTAAAAAGTTTCAATAAAATATATATCACGTATGTTGTTGATTAAAATAAACTGAGCCACAGACACAATGGACACAAAGACAACTTTCCTTTTGAAGTTCGTTAACAAGTAGATGTCAGTCTTTGCAAGCATAGGACTTTATAGATCAGTTTAATAAATTTCCAAATGCTTTATGACTGAAGTGATTAGGCATTAGAGCTAATTATGCTAAGCATTTTTTTCTTCAAGGCTTACTTTCTACTTTTTCTCATTCAACTGAAACAATTAGATTCACCAAGAGAAATGGGTAATGTCTTTTCAAACCATATTTCCCATAACACTTAGTTTCCTGCAGCAAATCATTAAATAGTCAACAGATGTATTTAGTTTTTAGTCTCTATACAACTTCAAGCAATTATTTTGAAGGGCAAAAGTGGAGTGGTTTTTTTTTTCTTTACTACCAGATATCTTCTCCTGCCCCCAATTAGACAGACAGGTTACTAAAGAAATTGCTTTGCTTCTGTGGAACTTGCATCTACTTTCTGTTTCAACATACCAAGAGTCGATCGCAAATGCCATGAAAGGTCTTGGGGCAAGTAAGAGAAGAGATTTAAAGTTCACTTAGTGAACAAGGAAATGACTGATTGTTGATATATGCAATAAAGGAACCATTCCTGTTAATAAGGGTGAGCCCCCAACAATTATATCACCTAGGAAACTCCATGCTCCAGAGTTGACAAATTATTGGGAACCCCCCTTCCCCCAACGGCCTTTTGTTTCATCTCCAAAATATAAAGCAAGTATACTTAAGTGACATGATTTTTTTTTTCTGGCACCTTTCCATAGCCAATTCCATTCATGCAGAAAAAGGATGAAATTCCATCATTCGAGCATGACATCTCAAAATTCAAACTTAATGAGAGCTTTGGCAGCTTCTGTCGAAGGCAGACAGTGATTAACAAAACACTTCAGAGTACAAGGCACAGCAGTGCTCAAAGAAAACAGTGATGATCTCCACTTAATTGTAGAAAAGCCCAAAGCATCTGCCAGCCGAGGAGAGCTGGAGCCATAAGGAGCTATTGCTCAGATAGGCTGTCATCTCCAGAGATCAACAACCATATGCTCAGCTCAAGCACAAACTCCAAAGAAGTTAATTTTCTGACAAAATACAGGGATAAATATGACATTCAAACAAGTGTGCTCACTCATCCTGAACACACGTTCATCTGCACGCATCAGATTTATGCATCGTTTAAACACAAGCAAATATAATTTGTTTGGAACACAAACATTGCTGCATGAGTACAGGTATAATTAATCTTTGTCTGCTCCACAGGTTCTTGTGTTCTACAGTTAACCACGCTTTCAACAAACTTTTGATGAATGGAGAAGTCACTTGTTGCTTCAAACCTAAACATATACCACATTTTTCAGTCTTCTGAGATTAATGCAACTTAGTTAACTCAGGATGAAAAGTAACTTATTTTAACTATTCTATATATATATATACAGTACAGAGTTGACAAGTTTATATATATATATAGATGTATATAAACTTAAAAATATCTCCTTATATAAACAAATTATCTATGAATCTGTGTCTCTATCTGCCATCTATTTATCTCTGAATGCAAATCTGAATGCAAACCTACTTTGATATAGTTTAGCAAACAGAAGGAAAGATTTCCACCTAGGAGGTAGGCATGTCTCAGGATTAAGTCACCAGATAAGATCCTCATTGGTATCTGTAGTCATAGTGTATTCTAATTAAAAATAACAAGAGGTTTAAAAAAAGGAAGAGAAGAAGCAGAAAATAGGTACTGATTATAAGCTCTACAAAAAATAAAAAACAAAAACATTGCATTCTAAAAAGTTAAAAGAGAACAGAAAGAGAAACCCCATGTTCTCCCATCATTTTGAGTTGGAGATTCCTGTTACAAAACCTCCTCAAAAAATGTAACATGCAGCATCAAATGGATTAGAGTCGGCAGACTGTTAACTGTGCATGTCTTGAAAGCAGGTGTTTGATTTAGCATTTGCACACTAGCCAAACAGTAGTTAATTTTTTAGAGGTGAACAACTACGGTCCTCATAAAAACTAAAGAGAAGCATCTGGTCTCAAACAAGATACTTTTACTAGCAAACCTAACTCCTGTTTTAAGGAAACTCCTAATGCCTTTCTCAAAAAAAGAATTTGGTTTCTCCTTTGTTTGTGTCATCAGCTTTTTTTTCCAAGGCTACACATTGAAGCTTTGATATTCGCTTATTTCTAATTATAGCTACTTTCTTTATGATGAGGATTACAGTGTCACTATTGTCATGTTTATGTATAACTTATTAGAGTTTGGGTTAACTTGCTATCTGATAATTTTGTAATTTTGATGTTCTTGTGTGCTTATCATTTTTAAATAGTATCTTAAATTTTCTCCAATTGTAGAAGTATGCTTATAATAGAGAATTTGTGAAATGCAGCCAGGTGCAAAAAGAAAAGTTTGAATCATTCATAAAGTCATTATCAGCAAAAAATAAAACAAAACAAAAAATAGTTAATTTTGATAAATTTCTCCCATATGTACACATAATACTCAAATCATTGAACTCATATTAAAATACAAGTTTAATTTTTTTATTTTCCTTCCCTATACTGTACTCTGAACTTGAACATTTCCCTAACCATTATAGAGTATCTGAAAATGTTTTTAAATTACTGTTAAACATTCTACTCTATAGATAGACTCATTTTACCATAACTTATTTTAACCATTTCCATATTTGAGGTTTCTCTATTTTCTTTTTATAAATCACACCATAATAAAATTTATTTTTAAAGTATTCTTAAAATTTTATTTTATTTTCAGTATTTTTCTAATTTTTTTTCTTTATTTCATTATAAAGATGTGGGGTACAAGTCAGGATTAGGTACATAAGTATGTGCAGGTGAAGTCTGGTCCTCCAACTGGTCCTCACTTCTCCTGGTTTAGGATCAGGTACCCTTGCTGTCCCAGGATACTGCCAGGCAGGGAGGAAGAGGAGGTATGTAACAACATAAAAATTTATTCTAGCCAGAATTTCAGGATTAATTGATATGACTAAGACATTTGACACATGTTACTAAAGTTTTATCCAGAATGTTAATGATGATTATATTCTTACTGGCTATATATGAAGATTCCATTAAATGACATCTGCATTGGTTTTTTTATTTTAATTATCAAACCATATTCTAAGGGGGCTGCACATGGTGGCTCATGCCCATAATCTCAGCACTCTGGGAGGGTGCAATAGGAGGGTGCCATGGGAGGATCCCTTGAAGCTAGGAGTTTGAGAACTGCCTGGGCCACACATAATGAATCCTAGCAAGTCTCTACAAAAAAATTTTTTTAAGTTAACTGGGTATGGTGGCACATGCCTGTAGTCGCAGCTACTCGGGAGGGTAAGGCAGGAGGATCACTGAACCGAGGGGTGGAAGGCTTCAGTGAGCTATCATTAGCACCACTTGCACCCCAGTCAAGGTGATAGAACCAAAATAAACAAATTTATTTTTATTCCCTAAAAATAAACAAATAAACAAAACCTCTGTTCTACAATTTTTAGATTAGAATTCCAGAGAAAAAGTTTTAAGGCTTGGGAAAAATAATTGAATATCCCAAAATTGATGAAACATTTTCAAACAAAGGTGGTAATGGCTTGGGCAGAAAGAATAGTCACAAATTGAAATGAAAAACTATAAGAGTATTCACAACTTTTATTTTAGAATAAAAACATTATTTTGAGTGAAAGCATATACTTTTTACTCTATAAATGAGATATCATCAATAAATAAAAAGTTTACAAGTGAATAAAAACAAAAAAAGTAATGCAAAATGATTCATAGGCAATCTAGTGAAAGAAATACCTTGACCCATCGTTTATTCTCTGGATCAAAAATATATATTGATTTAAAATTGTTACAGGCTCTTTCAAGTCTGTCTTCAAGCATGGATGTGCCTCTTGAATAATTTTACTTGAACATTCTGAGCCTTGATCTACCGCAGTTCCTTTTCTGCAGTTTTTTCTGTCAAACGTTATAAAATAAGTGCTCTGAATTCCTACTACCTCTGTTTCCTCATCACCTTCACCTTACTTAGCAACTGTGACTCCCATCTCCACTGTTCCATTGGAAATATTCTTTTAAGCATGCCATTAATTTGTCTTGCTAGCTGAGTGTCTTTGGATTATTTCTTGCTGTCCTTCTCTTATTTGGATATCCTCCTTCTTGAAACTGTTTTTTGATGTATCAAGTATGTTCTCTCCTCTTCCTTTACCTCTGTTCTTCCCTCCTCTGAGAATGACCCTTTCTTGTCTACATCCAAATTGTTTTTTTTTTTTTAACAGAACAGCAAAATCAACATCTGTTCAAAAAAGCTTTTCCTCATGGTTCCAATTCCAAAGAATGAATGCATGCATTTTGGCATTGAGAACATATCACCTATTAGTATGGTGTTATCTGTTTGTCTTAACTCTAATAATTAATTATGCAAACTACTTGAAGACAGAATACCTGAGAGTCTCATATTTATACATTTTGGGGTATTCATTTTCTTTCTCAAAGAAGCCATAACACTGGCACAATCCAAATGTCTTATAAGGACTAGATGACTCCAATATCTCTAATAGTCCATAATGAAAACTATTTTCTGTAGTCATTTCTAGTCCTTTCTGTGACATAGGATGTTTGTCTTACAATTCTGATGTTACCAGGAACATCCTTCCACGAAACTATGAACTTTAAAATATTTAATATCATATCTCATATATACTAAACACTTTGGTACTTCATCCTCTTTCTTGCTTTAGTTCTCAATCCTTATTACTTCACTTTTTGTGGAAATTTGCCATTTTCCTGGCCTCCATATCTGGCTGAGCTTCCTGTCTGTGGGCATCCCCTCCCGCATTGTGTAGTACACTCGATTCTTCTACAGTGTGACACAGGCATTCCTAAAAATCACCATACTATGTAAAAATCATAAATCACTAGACTAGACTTATGGGGAAAATGGGGCTGGGATAGGATTTCATCAGTGACATGAAAAAAATAGAAACTTGACAAAACAGTAGCACAGTTTTACAAATGTCAAATGGTTAAAGAAATTCATAAATACTACAATAAACGTGGCATTTTAATAAACACCTGAAGTCTGCCCCTGTTATGGGTGGTTGATAGCAGGCATTAGCTTGTGAGTTACTGTGAAGGGTAGGAGGAGAGATATCTGAAATCTGATGGAATGTTATAACACCAGGTGAAAAGATCATCACCTCTGCATTCTTTAGGGTTTTCTAGCAGAATTATGTCTTCCTTTGCAAATAGCTGTTTTCTTTTTCGGAAATAACTCTACTTTTTTTTTTAACTCTTCACTGTGAAAGAAGAGATAAGCAGTTTATTGTTATTTGAAGCCATGAACTCGAAAATTCCCAATATACCTTGATTGTCAAGTGAAAGTTTTACCTGTTGTAAAGGCCAGGAGGGCCTGAATGTACAAGGAAGCTGTAGGAAAATTTGACTTACCTTCTCACTAGGACAATTCCTGCCATGCTTCTGCTGATCTCTCACACCGCGTGTGAGGACTCATAAGGAATTCTATGTGATTAGTTGACTAGTGAGAACAAATTGAATTTGGTTTACAGTTGGCTTTGTACCATATTCTGACCTCAACCAGAGTGAACCCTAAAAACCATCCCTGAAGAACAGAGAAGAAACAGCCGATGATTTGGTACTTTGTAAGACACATCTCATTGCCTACTTTACCTGGAAGGAGAAATAGTCAGATGTGAAGTTAAGCTTTATCCAATATGTAGACAGTGGCTAAGATTTGGTCAGGTGGTCATAGATTCAAAATGTTTGAAGATTAATGACAAACTGGCTTAGGCAAAAGGTGTCTGAGTAGAGCTTTCAGCATAGTCTCAACATGGGAGAAAAGTTCTATCCCATGGGACAATGTTTGCACACCTCCACTATGAAAGAGGCTCCCAACAATCAGGCAGACAAGAAACTCCTCTCTGTGAATACCTTCAGCCTCTTTTCACAGTAACCCCCAAAGCCAGTAGGTTTACAATGGACTTACACAGTGCCAGTACAGCAGAGTCAGGGGTTGTTACATATGAGCCCAGTTAAATGGACCCCCCTTGTACCCAAACTGATCTGGCTGCTACCACAGCTAAGTGTCAATGTGCCAACACAACAGACCAATTTGAAACCCTCAAATTTGGTCATAGAGCTTTAGAACCAATCATCAATTTATTATTATTATTATCATTATTATTATTATTATTATTATTATTTGAGTTGGGATCTCACTTTGTCACCCAGGCTGGAATGCAGTGGCATGATCCTAGCTCACTGCAGCCTTGACGTTCTGGGCTCAGGTGATTCTTCTCTCTCAGCTTCCTGAGTACCTGGGACTACAGGCACATGCCACCATGCTCAGCTAATTTTTTTCATTTTTTGTAGAGCCAGGGTGTCTCTATGTTGTCCAGGCGTGTCTTGAATTCCTGGGATCAAGCAATCCTCCCACAATGCTGGGATTACAGATGTGAGACCTCATACCAGCCCCCATTCATGTAGTTATCATATTAAACTATTCCTATCATGGAGAGAGTAGAGATTTGACTCACTGGAAAAAAATACTTTTGTCAGATTTGGATTTTCCTTATCTACCTGGTATCTTTCCGCCAGCAAAATAATCTGGTTACTTACCGAATGTCTCATTCATCGTCATCAAGGAAAATGCTTCATTATTAAGAAAGTTAGGCAAATTTTACTTTCCTGCTGTAACCATTACCTTGAAACAGATGAACTTAAGGAATTGAAAGATGGTCTATTAAACACTGTGGTGTTTGTAGGTAAAAAGTGGCTTGACCATTAGAGAAATGTGTTACAAGATGAAATGTTGGTTCTAAACCAGCAACAAAATATGGAAAGGTAAGTTGCCATTTTTAGAGATGGGAAAGTTTGCCGAAGAAGGAGGTATAAAGGGAGATTTAGGATTTCTGATACTTTGATGATCCCAGTAGATATCAATGTGAAAACTTCAGAGAAAGAAATCTGGGAAGGGAGCATCAACAACTAGATGGTATTTAAAGCTAGGAGATTAAATGAATGCAATTCAAGCAGTGAAAATTTACAAAAATAAGAAGGGGTTCAGTGATCTTGTGGCTCTCTGGTACTAGCCAAGAAGACTAAAAAGAACTGCCACTAGGCAGGTCAACAGCGATGATGGGGTCTTGGAGTTTAATTGAAGAAAGTGTTTTAAAAAGGAAGGGATGATCAGTCATGTAAAAAATACTACTGTAAAGTCAAATACAAGGAAAATTATAAAGTAATCATTACATTTTGCCATATGACAGCTACTGTTGCCAATGACAGCTGTTTTAAGGAATTAATAGGGCTAAAAGTCTAATTAGAATGGATTCAAACAAGTTTTGGAGGAAAATTCCTGATAGTAAATACATATCAGTTTTCTGAGAAACTTCACTGTAAAGAAAGGTTTCAGGCATTGAAAAAAGAATACACTTATTCCATGATAATCAAGGGAAGGTAGAACACAGTTACATAGACAAGTGTGTTGATAGATATGGAAGCACCTACTATTTTGGCCCGCTTCTATTTTCTTTTTTGAGTTGGAGTATCACTCTGTTGCCCAGGCTGGAGGACAGTGGCACGCTCACGACCACCACAGCCTTGACTTGCTGGGTTCAGGTGATCCTTCTGCCTCAGCCTTTGAAGTAACTGGAACTACAGATGCACACCACCATATCCGGCTAATATGTGTGTGTGTGTGTGTGTGTGTGTGTGTGTGTGTGTGAGAGAGAGAGAGAGAGAGAGAGAGAGACAGAAAGAGAGAGAGAGAGAGAGAGAGAGAGACAGAGACAGGGACAGAGACAGAGACAGAGAGATTTATTGTAGAGACAAGGTCTCACCAAGTTGCCCAGGCTGGTCTCGAATCCCCGGGCTCTGGCAATCTCTTGCCTCATCATCCCAAAGTGCTGGGAATTTCTTTCTTTCTTTCCTTCTTTTTTGTTTTTTTTGTTTTTTTTTTTGAGTTGGAGTCTCAGGCTGGAGTGTAGTGGCACACTCAAGGCCACCACAGCCTCGACCTGCAGGGCTCAAGTGATCCTCCACTTCAGTCTTCCAAGTAGCTGGAACTACAGGTGTGTGCTACCATGCCAGGCTAATTTTTTGATTTATTATAGAGGCGAGGTCTCAGCAACTTGCCCAGGCTGATCTTGAACCCTTGGGCTCAGGCAATCCTCTCGCCTCCACCTCCCAAAGTGCTGGGATTACAGGCTGGAGTCACCGCCCCGGGCTGCTTCTATTTTCTATGAAACAGGTCATAAGGTCATCAGAAGAGCGTGACTACATGGAGCTGGTATAAGAAGTTTGAAGAGGGAAGAGAAAACATGAAATAATAGTGTGGGAAAGGGTGCAGTGCGGGAGCTGGAGCGGCACTGAGAACTTGAGTCCAGTCGCCTTGTATGTCTGATTTCTCTTTAAGTATCTTTCAGCTCTTTGCCTGTAGACACAGAGTAAGTAGAGAGATATTTACAAATGAGTTGAGGATTTGCTAGACCGTTAAAGTTTTGGGAAACACAGACCTTGGGAAAGATGCAAGGGTGAGATTGTGATAGTGGCCCATGGATCTAAGGCAGAAGGAGATGAGGGGGAAATGTTTCTCTTACCCTGCTGCAAGCAATTAAATTCTAAAGCTTCTGATCTAATCATCTGGGCTTCTAACAAACACCGTTTATTATTGTCATTTAAGTGCTTTTCTTATGTGTCTTAAAGAGTAAGTTCTTTTTTTTTTTTTTGAGTCAGAGTATCACTCTATCGCTCAAGCTGGATTGCAGTGGCACAATCACTGCTCACTGCAACTTCAAACTCCTGGGCTCAAGCAATCCTCCTGCCTCAGTCTTCTGAGTAGCTGGGACTACAGACATGTGCTACCACGCCGGCTAATTTTTTTTTTTTTTTTTTGTAGAAATGAGATCTCGCTATGTTGCTCAGGCTGGTCTTGAAATCCTGGGCTCAAGTAATCCTCCCGCCTTGGTCTCCCAAAGTGCTGGGATTATAGGTTAGAGCCACTGCACCTGGCGGAAGAGTAAGTTCTTTTAAAATACAGATAGCATGACCTCAATAGAAACTCAATAATAAGTGATCACTGATTGCTTTTTACTTTTATTCTATGTGTGATTCACAGTGAAGTAATACATTTGGGTGATGGGCTTAACCACGCAGCAAAACATTTTCAGGAGATAAGAAAAGAGAATCATGGGGCTTTGAAATCATGTAGACCTGGGTTTGAATTCTAACCCAGCGGCTGATAGGGTTTCTGTAACGAAGGTAGGTAACTAAACTTCTCTAAACCTCAGAGTTCCTCATCTTTAAAATGAAGATAATGCCTACCAGTGAATAGTAAACAAGGTACAGTGAATATTAAACAAGATAATAATGTATATTACATAATACCTTTTAGACCAGTTTATTTTTATTTTTCAATTTTGAAATTCTTTTATTTTTATATATTTAGGAAGTACAAGTGCAGATCTCCTACATGCATATATTGCTTTATTTTTAAAACATAGTTACTTTCTTTCACTGTCAATTGACATGCCTAAACTGTGTTATCTATAATGCTGGTTTCTCTGGGTATTAATCGGGACTGTGTAATAAAATGATTCCATGGTCAAAAACATTTTAAAATATTGTATTAAAGAAGAGTAAACAGTTTTCTTGATTGTAGAACTTCTCAGAGGGTTCGATATGTAATAAGCCTTTTGTATTTTAAGAGAGAGTTATAACATACAAAGTTTCCAACACATATTTGACAGGAGAATTTATTTTTTTCAAATATTTGAAAGAATTTTAAAAAGGAATAAAAGATATATTTTGCAATATATACTTCTACTCTGAGATGTCATTCAAGGATAGTCAAGCTCTGTATATTCTATTTAGTCATTTTTATAGCCTTTGAAAAGGCTATGCCATACTTTTAAAGATCTAGCAAAGTATTTTTCAGGGAAAAATTTTACAGTCTTTTGAGAAATCAAGTTAGGAACTGACTTTTAAGTATAGCCTTCTTGTATGTAACTAAATCTTCTGTATTTTAGGTATAGTTGACTTCCTCCAACTTGATATAATTTTGTTACAGTAAGTATTTTGTCATGCCCATAAAATTTGAAAGTTGGAATACAAATCACATCAGGTCTTCATTTTTTTTTTTTTTTTTTTTTACTAACTCAGGTTTTCCTATAATATAAACTAATAAACTGCTTTTTGTTTGATAATACATCTAAGTAAATGTTTGTGCTCAGATTATCTTTTATAACATACAGAAAAAAACACACCAGGTAATAACTGGATAGATTATTGTTGGAAGAGATTTTAAGCAAAAGAATAGATTTATAACTATATCTAAAAAAGAATACAAGTACCTGCTTTTTTTTCATCAAAATAATGTCCTTCATTAAGCAAGCACATGAAAAACATTTATTTCAAAAAAGTGAAAGCTCTTTTTCTTTTTTCCTTCATTTCCTTCTAGAAGTTAACTTACTGTGCTAGTAAGGTGCAAAAAGTTGCTCTTCCGGTGTCTTTCTAATCTTTTACACAGTTAACCAAGAAGTGAACAAATAGCAAATAAAAGATCATGACACTTTTACATAATCACTTTTTCCTGGGATTGCACACACATCTGTGGTCTGCCTTAACCACAGAAAATTGACATTTTCTCTATCCTCGGGTTAGTGTGACATTAACTGGAGCATCACATTCTGCTAGTATCTCTTTCCCTTATTATTTTTATGCATTTTATGCTATTTTTAAAGTCATGCTGTTGAACATGTCATGACTGAATATGAGTGAATCCAAATATCAACCTTTTAATATAAATACAAATGTCAGGTTGCAGGCAAGCTCTTTTTGGTTGAATCTGATAATGAAGAAGACATCCTATGTCCAGTAAATGCTAGAATGTCAGATCAACCAAATGGCTTTATACAAGTACAAGCATAATGGTGCTAATGAGTTCTAAATAAATGCAGGGAAACATAAGTGTTTCAGGTTAATTTCAAGAAGGAAGTAAAGTTTGAAATCTATAAGAACCACTGTCAACTTAAATATGATAAATGAAAAAAATTATAACTGTGTCTTCCTAAGAAATTTAATTGTCAGCTTTAGATTGTTAGTATCTAGTTTGGGTGGAATAAATCTAAAAGAAAATAACATTCGTCCCTAGTTTTTTTTGTTATTGGCTTTTATATTTGCTCTCCTCATTGAGTCATCTGTGTAGCCAAGTCGTTTAAATTTTCAGTAGCCCTCTTCAAAAAGTGACCACAGGTGAAGGGAGCCTTTGGGCATTCATCTTTTGTAAATTTTGATCTGAACAGTTGATGAAGGAAATCACTGATAGCCAGATGGCCCCAGAGTCCACGGCCCTTGACACAACATATTCAGAGCATCAACCTCAGGTGCATGCAAACCAGATTCTAATTATCTTGGCCTGCTAGAGAGAAATATCTTCTTCCTGCATTTGGGGCTAACCTTCATTTTACCATTTTACCGTGCAACTGAAAATAATGACACTTAATGTGAGCTCTATAAAGACTTATTTTGCTTTTACAGCATCCTGTGCTCTGAGCCACGTCAATCCATACTTCTTTTATTTGGGCAACTCACTTTCTCTTTGAGCCTGTGGAAGAACACCAGCCGAGGGAAGGGTACTTAGCAGAGTCGCAGCATATAAATCGCTCTGCCGAGAGCATTACAAAGGCTCTGTTGTGCTATCACACAGCAGAGCCAATAATGTACAATATGAAAAATCCCTGCCAAGCGCACAGAGAATACAGACAATGTTTGCCATTTCTCTGATCGGCTGTTTGTTATGTGTTGCAAGAGTTTATGGCAATAGAGTTAGAAAAGTCTCCCACACCCCAAAGTCTTTCCACTGTAAAAATAACAACATAAACATATACACACATACACATACCCTTAAAGACATTAGAATAACAACAACAACAACAACAACAACAACAAAACAGTGGGTGGGAGTTGGATTTAAACACAAACATTTCTACAGAAACAGACATGATATTGTTACTAAGCAGGAAGGCCTCATATAATCACTACCTTAAAGGTGTCCTCTATATTTTCTGAAAGCACATTCATTTAGTCATTTGTAAAAGAAACAGAACATCCGAATTTTTAAGAAGATATCATGTCTTGTGATAGGAACTGATTACCTTATTTAAATTACTAAACCAAAGTCATTTATTCTCTATGAAAAGTTAAAATCTTATTTTCAGAAGATGGACTCAAAAGTCAGCATCACTGATCTTTATTTTCAAAATATGACTCAGACACCTCTATTTTTTCTCTCTAGCTCAGAAATATGAAACCACAGTAGAATTTTTTTGAAATGATACTTTGTAAATTTTCGCAGATTCTGGAGAATAAAATGTTCAACTCAAATCATTCCAGTATATGCTGAGTTCTGTTAGTGGACTCCAAGCATACTTTATTACCTAGTTCAAAATTCACCTCTACCACGATATCTTTCTCTCCTTCCTTACAAAAAAAAAAAAAAATCATTCTCCTATTTTCCCCCAAAGAACTGTATATGCATTTTTATTTTAGAACTTGTCATGTTATGGAAGGTTATTCACATATTCATCTGGCCTAGTAAAGTAGAAACACTTGGTTGGAAGATATATGACTTATATCTCTGTTTATCCCCTGCAACCAAGATGATATCCTAAATCCAGCACGTCCTCAATAAACACAAGCTGAAAACAAAAGTGCACAGATTGTTCTGAGTGCTGCTTGCTATTTACTGGAAAAGTTACTTAATCTAAGGAATGTCAGATTCCTGATTTGTAACTGTAAATAATTACTCCATAGAGCAGTGAAATAATGCATTTAAAGTTAGCACAGGGCCTGGCACGTAGTAGTCACTTAATCTGTGTTTGTTGTTTGCTTCTCAGGAAGATGAACCTTTTCTGATCTCAGTAGTTGTGATATTGTTATAATTTCTCTTAAAACAAAATTGTTAGAATTCCCCAAACACTATTCTTCTTCTTCTTCTTCTCTTTTTTTTTTTTTTGCCAACATCATCCTGCAAATGTGCAAGTGTATGTCTCATTAAATGATATATAGATTCCCTAAAGGTGAGGCTGAAGACTTGAAACTTTTCTGTAATGGGCATCGCTAGGGAGTGGGAACTCCAGATGGTTCATGGCAGAACCAGCTGTCCGGGGAACATTGTTTGATGAGAGCTGTGGTCCACAGAGAACAGCGGAAAGGTAGGGCCCATCTAAAAGTGAGGCTCAGTAACCAAGGGTAAGATGACGGGCACATCAAATGTGAGATTCACCATTTGATCTATTCATGAGTCATTTACTGTTATCTACTGAAAAAACAAACTCACTCACACCCATTTTGTATATACATCCTCTTCCAGGAAAACTTATTTGATAAATAGTACTCTTAAGAAAAAAATTCCAATATAAATCAAATCAAGAACATAAAATGGAGCTTTGATATCCTGTCTAAATTAAATATATCTATGTAACAAAAAATGATGTGCACATTGCTTCAGATAGCCTATTGTTTATGCTACGGGTAGAAATGACAGAAAATGGCATAGATTTTTTTTCTTTCTGGAAATTAGAAAATTTTTGCTTTTTGCTTCACACATCCGATTACCTTTTCCAAACTGTTCCTGAATTTCAAATTTCTGAAATTGCCTAAAATAAAAGAATCAAGTTGTTTCCTCCCCCTAATTTCTCTAAACATATAAACCTTTGCTTAGGTACTTCCCAAATCTATCATTTTCCACACGTCTTTGTCTATTTCTCTACTTTGTACTTGTGTCGTTACACTTTTGCCCTGAAGGATACGACTTTGCACTTATAGCCATTGAAATTCATCCTTAGATGTATTTTCAGTATGTTTGAAAGAAGATTTTGGCTCCTTTTCTTCTATCTCTGAGTAGACCTACTCTTTCAGATATGTCAACCCTAACCCTCTGTTTTCTTATGGGTCTCTACAAGGGTTTTCTCCTGGCCTTACCTCTTTCCTTATCCAGCCTAGATTCCTTGGCCAATGGCATAAGTAACTCTCTTGACAGCATCTCAATTTGTTTGTGTTCACACTTCCCGTGCCTCTGTCCTACAAACATTTAGCCCTGATAAGATGTCATCCACTCTCTTCATTTCTGAGCAACGCTACAGAGAAATCATAAAATCATTATGTTTGGTGCATTTATAAATATATAGGTTCCAGCCAGGCGAGGTGGTTCACACCTGTTATCCCAGAGGGATATATTTGTAAATGCACTATATATTTATATGTGCATCAAATGTTTGCCAGGCAAGACCAGCCTGGACAACATAGCAATACCTCATCTCTACAAAAAAAATCAAAGAGTTAGCCAGGTGTGATGTAGTCCCAGCTACTCAGGATGGTGAGGTGGAAGGATCACCTGAGCCCAGGAGGTGGAGGTTGCAGTGAGTCGTGATTGTGCTACTGCACTCCAGCCTGGGCAATGAAGTGAGACTCTGACTCAAAAAAGAAAAAAGAAAAAAAAATGTATTTATATATATATATATATATATATATATATAGAGAGAGAGAGAGAGAGAGAGAGAGAGAGAGAAGGAGAGAGAGAGAAGGAGAGAGAGAGATTTATTTAATGTCTTCTTTAATGTCTTTCCTTCTTATCTCCCTCTTTCCCTCCCTTTCACACATTTTTTATTTGAAAAAGTAAGAGAAAGAAGAAAATGAAGATAGACAATAATATTTCTTGCTTGTTATATGTTTATTTTTTTTTTAAAGATTTCTAGTCCTTTTAGAGTCATACTTTTTGAGGAAGCAATTTCCACAATTCTCAGTCACGTTTTAACCACTTACATTTTACTCCTGTTCACTAAAATTACTTTAGTTAAGGTCAATTATCACCTCCTTATCACCAAGACAAGGAAACACTTTTAAGACCTCCTTTTCCTTGATCCCAGTAATACCTTTGTGGTCTATTTACCATTCCCAAGTCTATGAAAGTTTTTACTTCCCTAACTTTGATAATGCAACATTCTCTTTGTCCCTTTACATATATTGATACTTAACAATCTTCCTTATTTGCAAGACTCTTAAGCCTCGATGTTCTTCAGTTTTCCTTCTTAGTCTATTTCTAATTCCAAATGACTTACTCTCTGTGTAATCTCATCCCTATTCCTGACAACTTCAGATACTCTGTATCTCTCAACAGATCTCTTTACAAAGTTACAAATCTCTTTTATTAACTTCCCACTGTGCATTTTTATCCATACATCCTGGTAACCTCCAGCTAAATGTGCACAAACTACAAATCCTCTTTTATCCTTTTATGTTTTCTTCCTCTATACATTATATCAAAATGGTGCTACCCTCAAATTAGCTGTCTAAGTCAGAAACCAGCTTCTCCCTTCCTGTCATTCTCCAGCCAGTTGCCTAAAGTAACCTGTATTTCCTCCAGGATTCTCTATTCTGACTAGTTCCTCCTTAATTAGTTTCCTCTTGATGTCTTGCCATGATTAGAGCAATATTACTCTGACTCCAATCTGTCTTTCAAAGTGCACATAGAATGAACTTTCTAAAATGGCCATGGTTTCTACAATCTACAGAATGAAGTCCATACTTTGAACCATGCTTTTCAAAGCACCCTCCCAGTCGTATTTTCCAGCAATCTTCTGCATCTTTCTTGTCTTGCCTTACTAGACTTCTTAGTGCACCCATCATGATTTCTGCCAGGTATGCGCTTTTCTCTTCTTAGATTGTCCTTCCCTTTCTACCAAATTCTTCAACATTCAGCTGTCAGTTATATCTGAGAACAGATACAGCTGAAAGTTCTCTCTAAGGAGGCCTTTTTGGTCTCTTTTAGAGTCCTTGAAACATTGCTTGTTAAAGAATTGCTTGTGTGCCTTTGTTCAGCACAAAGTTATGAGCTTCTTGACTATGAGGAGTTTGTCTTTTTCATCTTGTCTGGAGCCTGGTTCGTAGCAACCACTTAATAGATGTGCACTGGTAGACAGGATTCTCTTTTCTCAGCATTGGGCCCAATTTCTCTTCTTGGTTTAAGCAGAATGTTAGAAGCCCCAATGCATCCTTCCGAGATTCATAAGTTTGTCAGTCATGAGCATTATACCCAGCTTGCTAATAGCAATATTAGTCTTTTCTATTTAAAAGTAATGCAAGGCTTCATTTGCCAATTTTGGGGGGGGGCAAATTAAAGCCTATTTGTGCAAAAATAAATTACAGTGAAAATAGTGGTATATCTTTGGCTAAAACTGCTGAAAATGTATAACACTATTTAGAATAGCACATTTATAGGCTGATATTGGCAACACCCCAAATATCCATATCACTAATAATATGTTTGGTAGAAAGTTGGTAACTAGCTTTCAAACTTAATTGGAAATAATTTTTTGAAATTAAGGGCTTTTGATGTCAAAGGAAGAAGTTAATGAGACTAAATTGTTTTTCTCAAATAATCTGTCTTCCTATTAAGAAAAGTACAAGTGGCAATGAAAACCCAATTAATTCAAAAATGGTCTTTTTATCCCTAAATTTTAGAATTGTAGCCACTTTCTATTAAACTAGTCACAGATCTAAATTCATTTTCTCATGGAAAGCTCTAGGGAAAAGTGTAAAGCCTGTGACTTTTATCTTTGGCATCCTCATAAGTTCCTACTGCGGTGCCCCTCCCCTCTCTCACAACATCCCTCCTCATACAATCCCCTGCCCCTCCAGGCATCCAGATTATATTTCTGAAGGTATACTAAATGTCTCAGGGACAAGAGCGAGAGAATAATCAAAGGTTAAGTTACATTCCTTCATTAAAATTTTTATTTGAACACAGGACTCTAAGACTAAAAAACTTTTAAAATCCAAAGGAATTATATTCAAATGTGTATTTTAGACTCTAACTAGCAACTAGCAGAAATGTTTTTGCTTGGGGGATCAGGGTGAGATGAGGAAATGATTTAATGCTGCCTAAATTATAGCAACTACTCCTAAGACCAGAAGTATTGCTAATTTCCTTGAAAACATATCAGAACTCCTTTAGCAATAGCCCTTTAGCTTACTTTTTAAATAATCTTTTTTCCAACATGAAAAACGTTGAAAGTTAAAAGATATGCTGCTGAACATGAAAGATAGCATTCAGCAACTAACAAACTAACAAACAGAATTCATGAGGTGACAATCAAGGGAAAAGGCAACATATAACAAGAGCTCTAAAGGATTTTCCAAAAGAAAAAAAAAAAAGGAAAGTTCTTAAGAATGGTTTGACTCCAAGAGGTGTTGATTGGTGCTTACCCGAGCACATGCTTGGGTTGAAGGGTAGGACTTGAGGGGGCGGGGCTTGAAGAGTTTTTGAGCACGACTAGACAGATTATTTTGAGCCACAAACTACATTTATTTATTGCTGCTTCAACAAGGGGGAAAAAATGGCAAAGACAGATAACTCTTAAAGGAAGATAAATGACAAAGGGGCAGTTTCTTGAATCTATCATCGACTGTTTCCCATGCTTGTAAGCCACGAATTTTGGAGTGGGAGTATAATTATTAGAAGATTTTTATGTTTCTCTTCATTGAGCTGAGGATCAATAGCATATGAGCTGAATAGAGAATTTTGCCAGAGTTAAAGAGTTTTAATAAATATCAACTTGCTAAGCCCTAGTGGAAATTTGAATGGCTATTTACAGATGTATGAAGTAACAAGAAAAAAAAATGCTATTCTTCAAAAGTATATGTGAGTGTTGGACACTTGGTAATAAATTGCAAGTTGATTCTAAATTATTTAAATGATAAATATATCTTTAGACTCTAGTCTCATGAAGTAGTTTTTAAGGCAGATCTGTATCCTATTAATCATTGCAACCCCCATCTTCAGCAAAATGCCTCGCATGTAGTGGGACTCAATAAATATTTCCCAAATAAATGGTGGACTCCATAAATTGCATTGAGTTAGGTTGCTAATAATAATAAAGGTTAAACACTTATTGAGTGCTTACTATGTACCAGGCATCAGAACTAGCACTTAGAGCAAGGGTTTTCTGTGTAATACCTTTCTCCAACCTTAGGGCAACACTGTGAGGTAAGTGGAACTAATTCTCAGTTTTAAAATACAGCAAATGACATACTAAGAGATGAAGTGATTTTCCCAGCGATTGAAGGGTGAAGTCACACACAGCAGACTGACTTAAAAATTCCTGCACTTAACCACCAAGTCACATCTTTTTTGGAGCCTTCTGATGTCTTTTTCTTGATGCTCTTAATTATTTTATGAGTTAGTGAGTGATTTTTAAGTGTCTCACTCAAAATGTGTTCTAAAATGGCCATGGTTTCTACACTCTACAGAATGAAGTCCGTACTTTGAACCATGCCTTAGAAAGCACCCTCCCAGTCATATTTTCCAACAATCTTCTGCATCCTTCACTGAGGTTACAAGAATGAACCAAACGCCAGGTTCGTGTTCTCATTAACCTTAGTCAACTGGGGAGAGGGATGAAGAAGTGACACAAAATAAATAAGAGACAAAACAAAATAAAGGATAAATTAAAGAGTACAATTTGCTATTTTTGATAAGGAGGCAAGCAAAGCCATTGAGTTAGGGTGTCATTGACCAGAAACACGAAGAAAGGAAGAAGCAACATATTCTAAAATAAAAGGGAAAGTGTCCTAGCCAGGAGGCAGCAGCAAGTGTGGAGGCACCGGGGATCTTCAGAGAAGACCACAGTGACCCATATGGCCAGGGCCAACAAGAAGCCAGCAAGGAAAAGGAGACTGCAGATAAAGCATGTCAGCAGGAGGCAGAGGACATTTTCAGCCATGACACAAAGACTGGGTTTTACTCTAGGTGGTTTAGGGAGCCATTGTGGGCTTTGAGAAGAGAAGTGAAATGATTAAAAAAATAATAATACACACAGTCACACCTCTTGTCATTATCTAGACAATAGATCATTCATGGTAGATTACACAGAAATATGAAAAATACATCTTCAGAAAGGTTAAAAATTAAAATTTTATTTCTAGAACTCAGTGTCTCTTAGTCCCAATGTTTTGAGTCAAGAAAATTTACCCATAGGAGAAAAATGTTGAAATAGACCAGATTACCACCCAAGGCCATTTGCATCTGCGTGTGGTCCTCCTTTTTCAGGCTACACAAACTCCCCTGGCCATTTCTTATCTCATTATCTCATTTTATCTCCCATAAACTGCTAACATCCAGATCAATAATCCCAGCCCACACTGCTCTCTTTAGTTTCAGACTCAAATATCAAAGCATCCTACTGCCCCTTTGTTTGAATGTCCCACCCAAAAGTACTTTGAATTCATGTGTCAAAACTGAACTCTTCATTTTGTCTCATAAATTCTATTCCCCACAACATTCTCTTTATTGTTAAATGACATCGCCAACTGCTTGTCCCAAGTCATAAGATCTAAGTTTCTTTATTCTTCCCTTCAAGATCATTTATTAGACTTTACTAGAAATCAGTCACTATACTGGGCCCAGGGCATGCAGGTGTAAACAAAACACAAATGAATCTTCAAGTCTAGTGGGGCATATGGTCGAGAAACAAATATCTCACAAATGACTAGACATCCAAGTAAAGTCCAGAGTGCTGAGAGAATACATAATTTGGACTGAGAAGTTGGGGACTATCTCCCTGGGTAATTTTCACTACCCTGAAAAATGGAGTGTTAAATGAGTGTTAAATCCAATGGAAGGTGGATGAGAGTAGTGGTGGAACGGAGGAAGAAAAAGAAAGAGGGATGGAGGAAGAGAGAGATTACAGAAGGGCAAAAAATAAACACCATATTTTAGATTCAGACTTCAGGCAGAAGGAGCTACCCAGTCCCTTATACAAAGGTCCTAAAGAGATAGTGAACAATGAGAAGAAGAGTCCAAGAAGGAGACCTGATGGACACCAGCTATAATAGATGAGTTTAAGAGGAAGAGTGAAAAAGAAGCAGGCAGAAAAAAAGGAAAGCCAACAGAGAAGAGAAAAATCACGAAAGTATGACATCCAGGAAAAAAAGAGTTGTTAAAAGCAACTGAGAAATCAAAACTAAAGTAAAATAAAAACAAAATTGATGACCAGTGAGCTGGGCATTTTTCATGCATCTATTGGCTACTCATATGTCTTCTTTTGAAAAGTGTCTATTCATATCTTTTGCCCACTTTGTAATGGGGCTGTTTTTTTCCTTTTCAGCACATTTGAGTTCCTTGTAGATCGTAGACGTTAGGCCTTTGTCAGATGTACAGTTGACAAATATTTTTTCCCAGTGTGTGGGCTGTCTCCTCATTCTTGTGATGGTTTCTTTAGCTTTGCAGAAGCTTGTCAGTTTGATGAGGTCCTACTTGTCATTCTTATCTCTTATGGCATGGACACGGGGTTTTGATCAGGAATTGGTTGTCAGTTCCAATTTCAATAAGCGTTTTTCCTGCATTTTCTAAGGTTCTTATAGTTTGAGGTTATGTGAAGAAATTTAGTATAATATAGTGACCCATGCAACTATGGAGGCTGAGAAACCTCATGATCTCCTATTTGTAGACTGGAGTTCCAGGAAAACTGGTGTTATAAGCCTGAGATCTGGAAAGCCAATATTAAAGATTCCATTTCAGATCTGAAGACCTGAGAAACACACACTGAGGGCAAGAGAAGATGGATGACCCAACTCTAACAGTCAAACAGAGTTAATTAAACCTTCCTCTACATTTTGTTTTGTTTTGTTTTTTGTTTGAGCAGGAGTCTCATTCTGTTGCCCAGGCTGGAGTGCAGTGACATGCTCATGGCCGCTGCAGCCTCAACCTGCTAGGTTCAGGTAATCCTGCCTCTGCCTTCCAAGTAGCTCGAACCGCAAGCATGCATCACCATGCCCAGATAATTTTTTTATTTATTGTAGAGACAAGGTCTTGCCAAATTGCCCAGGCTTGTCTCAGACTCCTCGACTCAGGCAATCCTCTCACCTCTACCGCCTAAAGTACTGGGATTACAGATGTGAGCCACCGCACCTGGCTTGTCTTTTGGTTTTCTTTAGTATCTCTATGAATTGAATCATGCTAATCTACTCTGGGGAGGATCTTCCGCTTTACTGAGTTGACCAATTCAAATTTTAATCTCTTCTAAAAACAGTCCCACAGACATACTGAGAAATAATGTTTAGCCAGCTGTCTGGGCACCCTATAGCCCAGTCAAGTTTGCAAATAAAATTAACCATCACAGCATGTGTATTTTTAATATTTTAGTTGGGAATTTGTATTTCTTCTTTTGTGAATTGTCTGTTCATGTTCTGGTCCATTTCTACATTAAAGCATTCTTTTTCTTATTTATGGAAAAGGACTATTTTTACATTAAGGACACTGACTCTTTGTCATGCATGTTTCAAATATTTTTCCTTGTTGGTTGTTTGTCTTGCCTTTTAACTTGTCTTTTGTCATTTAAAATGTTTTAATTTTATATTCTACTTATAATTTATATCGTAGATGTTAAATTTTGCATAACAAACAGGAGTCATGTTTTATATTGTCTTTTTCACAATACATTGTGTTGTATTTATTTGACACTTATAGTGCCTGGCACTATACAGGTTGAGCACTAAGAACAGTGTTTGGCAAATAGTAAGTGCTAAATAAATTTTAGTGACTACTATTGTTAGTATTGTAGTGATGGTTAATTTTATGTATAAACTTGACTAAGCTAAGAAATGCCCAGATAGCTGGTAAAACACTATTTCTGGGTGTATCAGTAAGGGTGTTTCTGGAAGAGATTAGTATTTAAAATTTTAGACTCAGTAATGAAGATCCACCTCCACCAATGTGGGTGAGCAAGATTCCATCTACTGAGGGCCTGAATGAAAGAAAAAAGTAAAAGAAGGGTGAATTCCCTCTCTCTGTTTTTGAGCTTAGATATGCATTTACTCCTGCCTTTGGACACTAAAACGCCTGGCTATTTGGCCCTTGGAATTTAAGATTTATACTTATGGCCCCATTGTTTCTCGGGACGTTGGTGTTGGACTGAGAGTTATACCATCAGCTTCTCTCCTCCAGATTTTAGACAGCAGATCACAAGACTTGGCCTTCGTTATTACATGAACCAATTCCTGTAATGAATCTCAGCTAATAGACTGATGACAGATAGATAGAGATAGAGACAGAGATAAATATCTTATTAGTCCTGTTCCTATGGAGAATCTTGATTAATATAATGATCAAATTAATAAATGAATCTGATAATCTGGGAAATGAGATCATTATATAAAGTGCAACAATATGCCTTCATTGTGTGGCCTTCATCTAGGAAGAAATATAAAGTTTACCTCATCCAAGCATCCACCACTGACTCCTTCCTTTTGCATATTTTACAAAAAGATTGAATGGCTTGATATTTGAGGGCTGATATAAATCACTCAACAAGTCTAGTTGTCTTTCTATGCTTACACTTACAATCTACCTTGGATATCCCTCTCAATGTGACAATTTGAATGAGGTGTTTTGGTAAAAGAAATATTTTCTGACAGTTGAGCCTGAGAGTGGGGAGAAAACTTTCAAATATTCTATGTTTCCAGCTCCTTTAGCTGAAGGCATCATACTGAATAAGAGTAAACAGAGCCGGGCTTGGTGGCTCAGCCTGTAATCCTGCGCCTTTGGGAGGCTGAGGTGAGTGGATTGCCTGAGTCCGCGGGTTCGAGACCCGCCTGGGCAAGCGAGACCTCATCTCTACAATAAATCAAAAAATTAGCTGGGCGTGGTAGCGCGCGCCTGCAGTTCCAGCTACTTGGAAGGCTGAGGCGGAAGGATCGCCGGAGCCCAGCAGGTCGAGGCTGCGGTGGCCGGGAGCGGCCACTGCACTCCAGTCTGGGTGACAGAGTGAGACTCCAACTCAAAAAAAAAAAAAAAAAAAAGA
>CAUYQG010148983.1:0-33777 GCA_963574415.1 Tarsius wallacei
GGCAACTTGGCGAGACCTCATATCTACAATAAATCAAAAAATTAGCCGGGCGTGGTAGCGCGCGCCTGTAGTTCCAGCTACTTGGAAGGCTGAGGCGGAAGGATCGCCGGAGCCCAGCAGGTCGAGGCTGCGGTGGCCGGAAGCGGCCACTGCACTCTAGTCTGGGCGACAGAGTGAGACTCCAACTCAAAAACAAACAAACAAAAAAAAACCCAACATCTTTTAGTTGATCTCATCAGTGACTTTTCCATCACGTCACCATGCCCTTCAGTCTTAAGTAGAATTCAGATTTTCCATAATGGTACTTCTTTTCTTGGAAATGTACAACCAAATAACCTGGCTAGCTGGCCTTTTTTTTTTTTTTTTTTTAATAATTGGTAGGTCACATGGGAATAATTATCGAAAGCCTTAATACCACTTTGTATTACAATTCATTCCTTGACAACCCTTGTTGTTGTTGTTCATGTCTTTTATGAACCCATACACCATTACTTGCCCTCTGGTTTTTGAACCAGTAAGTCAGACGACATGTGCCACAGTCACGTCTGTCAAAGTGGCTGGCCATAAAAACCGCAACACCCCGACTCCTCGGAAGGGCACCCTCGACCACGGCGACTCGTTTTGCCGATCGCATCCACCTCCTGGTACTCCAGGACAGCCAGCTTGACCTTCTTTCTCTGATGCTCACTCTTCTTGGGAGTGGCATAAGACTTCTCCCTTAGCACCGCCGCGAACGCTCAGCGCAAGAGGAAGAGAGACTCCTTCTGAATGTTGCGGTCAGACAGACTACGTCCATCTTCCACTTGCTTCCCAACAAAGACTGGTCTTTGCTGATCAGGAGGAATTCCTTCCTTATCCTGGATCTGGGCCTTTACACTTTCTATTGTATCCGAGGGTTCAGCTTCGAGTGTGACGGGCTTCCACTCGGGGGTTTTCCCGAAAACCCGCCTCTTGCCGGTGGTCCCACTGCCAGTGGCCGAGGGGCAAGGAAGAGCGCCGCGCCAGGTCACGGGGTTTCCTGGCGCCCCCGCGAGAAGGCCCCGACAAATTAAAAAAAAATATGTACTTGTAGTCTTTATATTTGTGTAGAACAGATATATTCAAAGACCCTCAAAAATCAGAAAAATAATCAGCCAATGTGAAAGTGACTTATTAAAAGACTTCTTCAAGAAAACCACTGTTTCATGAGCATTGCTAATGAACTCTCTTCAACTATTTATTTTTAAAAATAATTCAGAGCTTTCAAAAACATTTTTTCATGCCTTTCATTCCTACCACTACTGGCTTAATGGAGGGTGAGTTCCTGGCATTAGAAATAGCAGTCCAAATCTTTAAACTTTAAATAAAAGGATAATTACATAATTGGTAAGAGGCCAAAAACCACAGCCTTTTAAAATTGTTTTTATTATCCGTAGAACGGTCAAACAATGGACATTGGCAATATTAGTTAATAGAAATATTACTCAAACATTTTAGCTGGAGAAAACAATAGAATTATTGGTTACTTTTTCCTGATTCAAAACTTATCTGTGAAACCAATCTTATAGTAGATAAAATCCTGGTCAAAAAACACTATTTAGAAAGAGAAAGTAACAAATAGAGTGAGTTTCTGGATTATAAAGCTATCTAATAGTTTTGGCATAGAACATAGATAAATTACAAAAGGGGAAGAAAGAGGTGTCAGCAATGAATATGAACATTTGATTTCTCAAAACATCTTTGAGATGGGTTACCACCAGATCAGTCTAAATTATGTATATAGAAAGACCAACCTGTGACGATATCATCATGGGTGTCATGGATGTCATCTGAAAAAAACCTCATGAAAGGGGTAGCAACTTTAATTGGGTCTCTGAAGATGGATAGGATTCTCTGAAAGTCACAAAAAAGTCTACCATTTAGCACAGGATTTTTCAACCTTGGCCTGATTGACATGTTAGACTGGATAAGTCTTTGATGGGAGAAGAGTGCTGCCCTGTGTATTGTGGGATGTTTAGCAGCGTCCCTGTGTCCCTGGCCTTTATCAACTAGATGCCAGTGTCACTTCTCCACTCCCAGTTGTGACAACTAAAAATGTCTCTAGATATTGCCTATGTCACTGGGGGTGGCGGGTTGTGGGGGGGGATTGCCCCTGGCTGAGTACCTCTGAACCTCTGATTTATCACATAAGGGATAGTAATATACACCTGAGAAGTTGTCTTTATTTCAATTTATTCACAAGTAAGCAAAGGAATAGTAGTCCAATTTTGGTATGGTTAAAGAAAATTGCCAAGTTCTTCGAAGGAATTGACTTGGTTCACTCTCCAGGTAGTGCTGATAAATCCTAGAAGAATAACACTAGATAATGCTAATGGGGGAGGGGACTTTTGCTCTCATAGAAGAGGTATAATAAAATTTTATACTTGTTTTCCTGAGGGTTCGTTCAGTGATGACTATACTCCTCCTAAGATTCTCTGAATAGTACATACAGACACAATAATTTCTGATGATTCATTAAAATTACAGTTTAGGAAATATGAAGCACATTAAAAATATACTTTAAAACCTACTCATGGTTTACTTTCCCACTTCAAATACCAAGTGAATTTATACTTTTTCCATTTGCACTGATTTCAATAAACGTGTTAGGCATAGGTTTAGTCATATGCCCTGTTAAACAGCTGGGGGTATGACTGTCTTAGGTTGGCTAGGCAGCTTTGGATAGCTTTTAAAACTTATACTCAAAGAATGATGAGGTGTTAAATGGAGACTTAAGGGAAAATGCTCACCTTGAGATAATTAAATAACGAAAGGCAGATTAGAGTAGCATAAATACTTGTGGACATGTATGATATGCATAATTTATGTCATACCTTTTATAATTGATTTCATATACACTTTCAGAATTTCATAAAGGAAATTTTTATGGCTTAATTTCTTTGAATTATGACATGAATTTGGAATGAATTTTGCCAACTCTGACTAGAATAACATATCTAAACAGGAAGTCTGAATCTTATGAGTTCCTTTAACAAACTCCTCTTGAGTACTTAAGTACTTATTGCAAGTCAGACACTGTGATGGAAGCTAGATTCTAAGAGAATAGAGAGCAATCAAACAAGGTCCTTATCCTCAAGAACCTTAAAAGTCAAATAGAAGGGAGTTATACATGAAGTATATAAATACAATTAATTGTTACAGGTAGTATGCAATGGGGCCACAGAGAAATGGAGATCAGTTAGACCAGATGTACAATAGGAAAAATGTGGAATTGCGTCAATCCCTATCAGCAGTGTGTGCTGTCTTACTGTAACCTTTCCAGTATAGGGTGTTATAATTTAAAATGATTTGTTAGTTCAGTAAGCAAAACCGGTATCTAGTTTTAGTTTGCATTTATGTGTTGAAGAGGGTGATTTTTAAGGATTTCTTTCCCATTTGTGTTTCCTTCTTTGTGAGTTGTGTGTTATGCCCTTCACCCTCATCATTTTAAAATGTGACACCCTCAGCCCCCACCTTCCCATTCCCACAAGTATCTATGTGTGCACACTAACATGGACACATATGTTTGCTCTGGCAAGTGTCACCCAAAAGAACCTAACTTCCAAATCCAGTGAATGAATTCATTTCATGTTTCATCTTACTAGACACCTTCTAGTACTGTCAGTTTGTTCACTTCTTTAAATATTTTCAGAGAACTAACTCAGGAATAGAAAACCAAACAGTGCATATTCTCACTTTTAAGTGGGAGCTAAACTAGGATATGCAAAGACATAGAGAATGGTATAATGGACACTGGAGACTCAGAAAAGGAAGAATGGAAAAGGATGGAGGGACCAAAAAAAGTCACCTATTGGGTACAACGTGCAAAGGTAGGGGTGGTTGGAACTATGAAAGCCCAGACCCCAAACTATTTGTATCCCCCAAAGGCATTGAGATAAAAATTTTAAAAAAATCTCCATCCAGGGCTTCATTACCAGCAATGCTATGGCTCTTGTTTTTATGTCTCTGACCACTTCTTTTTGGCCGTTATTTGTGGGTCCCTTTGCTATCTATATCTTCTAACTAACAGTATTTTTTAGGGTCTTGCTCTTTTTCTAATTCTGGACCATATTCCTGTTTCTTCATGTTTTCTTTTACCAACTTCATCAATTCTCAGTTTTAAGTACCAACTATGTGTTGGTGGCTCTCAACTTTCCATTTCCATCTCAGAATGCCTTCTTGATTTTTATTCTTGTGTATTCACATGCGTCGCATTTGGATATGAAATCAAAGCTATTCTTACTCATATTTCAAGATTCGCTGATGTGGCTCTACAGTACCTAGTATACTCTTTATCAGAGTATTTGCCATACTTTTTCTCTTGTTTACATTTTTTGACTTTACTAGACTGTAAATTCCTTAAGGCAGAAGCTGTATCTAATTTTTGTGTCCTCAGTGATAAGCACCAAGTAAATGCTCAACAAATACATGCATCTTTGTTTATGTAAAGAACATTCAAATCACAGTGAGCATCCTATTGTGTTAGAACATGTGTGGAATATTATGTTCAGTTAGGAGTTCCAAATATCTGTACTTTTAAAAAGACATGAATGAGCAAGAGTTTATCCAAAGGAGAGTGACCATGATGGTAGAAATCAGACCATGTGCAATACCATCTATAATGCCCCCAAAGAGAAAATAGCACTTGTGTACATTTTGAGAAATTTCTCCCAATACTTTGTTTTTATTTTCTGTGCATAAGTTTTTTCATAAGCTATAATTTTATGTTTAGCTTTTTAATCGACAGTATATCATTATCATTTCACCATGTTATTTATTATTCTTTGAAAATATGACTTTAATGAGTACATAATGTTTTCTTACATGGATTTACTTAGAATCTGCTTTTTATTTCTTAGAACTTACTAACAACTTATTACGTGTACCTTTATATTTTTTTCTGCGGTTTTCATGCACAGGAAAATGTGTGTGTATATGTGTGTGGGTATACATATCTATGATAGTTAATATGTATTGGAGGCTTCATATATTGGAGATATATAAATGCACTACAGCCATTATTTCATTTAGTCTCCATAGAAACCCCTAAAATGTAGGTATTATTTATCCTTATTTACAAAGAAGGAAACTGAGGCTTAGAAAGAGTACGTAACTTGTGAGGTGATCCAGAGCAGTGTTTAAAAACAAGATCTTTCTGCTCATGTACTTTGTCTGTCGTGCCGTACTCCTCCATCCTTCTAACTTGCCCTGTATTAGATCTGTGAATATCTGAGTAGTTGAATCAAGTTTTATAACTGGAGAAACACTAGCTATTTACTTAGGGCATATTTTAACACACTACTCATACAATATACTTCTTTGTTCTCTCTAAAATGAGGTTCTATTCTAAAACACATTTTCTATGAATAATTATTTTTCTCTTCTAATATTGTTTAGTCCCACAATCCAAGAGTCCTTTTCTAGAATAAGTGAAATCACCAACCCAATTAAGATTTAGAATCTGTAAATTTTAAGAGATTCCTAACTTTGGCTAAATGTGTTCTCATAAATCGAAGTGACCTTTTCACATATTCCTTATAGATGATTTTATAACCTTCTAATGTTACCATTTTCTTTATGTTTAACTGGTACTTAAGGAGAATAACAAGAATTACTTTAACAATTAAATTACATTTTCTGCTTAGAGAGTATTTTTTATTCTTATCCAAATTAAAAATGCCATGAGAAGAAAAATTAAGGCAAGCATGACAAATAACTAACCTAAATGATAACTTGACGATCAGAATCCAAAAGACAGAGAAGAGTAAAGTTCAAAAATCCCTTGATTTGGAATTTTGGATAATTCAGAAATGATTTGGACCTAGCCTACTTATAAAATCAATTTGCAAAAAACTTAATTAATATTAATTATTTTTTTCTTTCATGCACAATGAAATTATATATGCTTACTATCAGCATTTTGCATTTTTTATTTTATAAATTATCAGAAATAATATATTTAATTTTTTTATTTTTTATTATTATGCATACATAATAGTTGTATGTATTTATGATGTACATTTGATGTTTTGATGCAGGTATACAATGTGTAATAATCACATCAGAGTAACTGGGATATCTATCAACTCAAGCATTTGTCATTTCTTTGTGTTAGGAACATTCCAAATTTACTCTTTTAATTATTTTAAAATATAAAATAAATTATTGTTGACTAAAGTCATCCCTTTCTGCTATCACTTACTCTCATTTGTTCTGACTGTATTTTTGCACTCATTAGCTATCCCAACTTTATTCCTCCTTTTCTTGCTATCCTTCCCAGCCTCTGGTAACCATCATTCTATTCTCTACCTCCATGAGTTTGTGAGAACATACAAAATTTATCTTTCTGTGCCTGGCTTATTTCACTGAACATAATGTTTTCCAAGTTCGTCCATGTTGTTGCAGATGACAGGATTTCAGTCTTTTCTATGGGCGAATAGTATCTGTTGTGTATATATGCCACATTTTCTTTTCTTTTCTTTTTGAGACAGGGTCTTACTTTGTAGCTCGGGGTGGAGTGCAGTGGCACAATCATGGCTCACTGCAGCCTCCAACTCCTGGACTCAAGTAATCTGCCTGTGTAAGCCTCCCAAGTAGCTAAGACTACAGGCATGCACCACCATGCCAGACTAATTTTTTATTTTTATTTTTTGGAGAGACAAAGTCTTACTAAGTTGCCCAGGCTAGTCTTGAACTCCTGGGCTCATGTGATCCCCCTGCTTCAGCCTCACAAAGTGCTGGGATTACAGACATGAGCCCCCATGGTTGGCCACATTTTCTTTATCTGTTCATCTGTTGATGGGCACTTAGGTTGATTCCAAATCTTGGCCATTGTGAGTAGTACTGCAATAAACACAGGAATGTAGGTATCTTGGAGGAAAAATATTTTTAAAACTCTTATTGATCAATCTTTTTATCAATTTAGATTACCCTTCCCTCAACTAGCCTACTTTAGTCAAGATTTTAATATTAATGTGCATTTTAAATCTTTTTAATGTTCTTTTAAAGAAAATTATAATAAAAAATAGTAGGTGAGATTTCTGAATCCCCAATTTTGCTCATGCCATTATAAGTCATAAAACATATGGTAAAGTAGTTATGGTTTGGTATACATCCAAATAGTTGTAATTTTTACAGTAAAATGGAGATAAGTGAGATGACGCCCTTGAATTTCTTAACTGTTGTTTTGTGGTTTAGGTTGCCAGTGTGATCTGAATACTATGTTCTTTTCTTTTTTTTGAGTTGGAGTCTCACTCTGTCGCTGGAGTGCAGTGGCCGCTCCCGGCCACCGCAGCCTCGACCTGCTGGGCTCCGGCGATCCTTCTGCCTCAGCCTTCCGAGTAGCTGGAATTACAGGCACATGCTACCACGCCCGGCTGATTTTTTGATTAATTGTAGAGATGAGGTCTCACCAAGTTGCCCAGGCGGGTCTCGAACCCGCGGGCTCAGGCAATCCACTCACCTCAGCCTCCCAAAGCGCGGGATTACAGGCTGAGCCACCGAGCCCGGCTCTATGTTCTTTTCTAATATCAAATAGAAACAAAGAAGCTAAAATATTTATAGATTTAAATCTTGACCAAATATTGCTGATAACTGAGGCCTTATTAACTTGGTGTTCCTTGGTAAGACAAAGAATTTTGAGAAAGATTATTGTTAGTAGTTGTAATGCCCATGAACATAGAAAATTGTCTGTTTTAAGGAAAGGGTCAGAGAAAATTTTACATGCTGTAAGTTTACTCTTCAAAGGTAGTTGGATGCTGAAATAGTGTTTGAAATGTTTGAGAGCTTAACTCATTTCTTAAGGAACAAATTACTGTATAACAGCAGTCATAACTCCAATAGTCCTTACTGGTCTGGCTTTCCAGTAGGAATGTCGAGAATTAGAACAGTGGTTCACACATTGTAAAGTGTATATCAGCCACTTGGAGAGCTTTTTAAAAATGTAGATTTCTGGACTCACCCATAAAGATTCTTCTTTAGTGGTTTTGAGGTGGGGCCCAAGAATCTGAAAGTTTAGTAAGTAGTCCAAAGAGTGTGATATTGTTCATATGGAAAGCACTCAGCTGGAGTCATGGAATCAAGTAACCAAAGTAAGAGACCTTAAAAATCCATCTGACCCTTCTGAACTGTTGGCGTGCATATTTTTGGCCATTTCTAGTAGTAATGGTGATTTATTCAATCTTATGGGTATTCAATCTCACTTTAGACTGTTTTAACCATGACATTGTTCATCCATATGGTAAGATAAAATTTGTGCCTCACAATCATCTGATTTTTCTAAAACATACAGCATAAATGTTGTTAGATGTTTTAAGATACTATTTAAAGGAAGAGAGAAGAGTGAAATATCACTTTTAAGCCAAAAGTGAAACTCTAAGCATACATCCCCAATTAAAATTGTGCCAATGCTATTAAGGTTAAGTGATATTTATGTGAATTTAGACTTATGAGGGACCCCCCAAAAAAACAAAATTGATTAAAATTTGGTAATTTATTCTTACTTGTTTAAACTTCAGTCACCTTCAAAATACTCTTTGTTTGATGCAATATACCTACTGAGGTTCTTTTTCTACTGCTCAAAACAGTTTTTGAACTTGTTGATTTTGATGCCTTTTAGTGCCTCTGCTGTTTTTTTTCCACCTCGTCCACATAGGCAAAATATTTTCATTTGAGGATTTTTTTCTTCGGAGGAAACAAAAAAAGTTACTGGGGGTGAGATCTGGTGAATAAGGAGAGTGGATCACGAGGGTCATGCCATTTTTGTCAAAGACTTCTGAACACTGCCCATAGTATGGACAGGTATGTTGTCATGATGGAAGAACCAGTCACCTGTTTGCCACAATTCGGGTCATTTCTTCTGAAAATTGTGATGCAACCTTCTCAAAACGTCCTGATAAAAACTTTGGTTGATCTTTTGATCTGGAGGAACAAATTCTGAGTGTACTACAAGGGCCCACCCTCCAAAAAAAAAAATCCTGTTTTTTGGGGGGGTCACCCCTTGTAGATATTGCCAATATTGACTTCATTTAAAATCTGGACTTCATAACTCAAGCTACTACTAAAAATTGAAATTCTCTTCTATATTATTCCTATTTCCCTTCTCCATCAGATCAAAGTGAAATACAAGTAAATATCTTTCTCCAGAATTTATTTTTTTTCAGAACTACTTTATCCTTTTTAGAGATGTAATTTTTTTTTTTTTTTTGAGTTGGGTTTTCACTGCGTTGCACAGGCTGGAGTGCAGTGACATGATCATGGCTCACTACAGCCTCAAACACCTGGTCTTAAGTGATCTTCCCACCTTAGCCTATTCAGCAGCTGGGAATACAGGAACATGCCACCACACTCAGCTAATTTTTGATTTTTTGTAGAGATGGCGTCTTGCTATGTTGCCTAGGTTGGTCTTGAACTCTTGGGCTTAAGTGATCCTCCTGCTTCAACTTCCCAAAGTGCTGAAATTACAGGCCTGAGTCACCATACCTGGCCAAGAATACAAAAATTAAAATTACCGAACATTTGATGAATTATATTTCGATGCCCTGCACATCCCATGTCCTTTATCCTGAATGTATTCCCTCCCTTCAGGAAGCCTTTTCATGTTCATTTTATACTATTTTAATCACTCATTTATCCTCTTTGCCATAGAACTTTTCATTCAACAAATTGTTATTATTTCTTTGTCTTATAATTATCCTTGAATTGTTTCATATATATATAATATAGAAACACACAAATTTTTATACATTCTCTTTGATATGTAGTATCACCAAGGATAAAAGCCAAATCTTTAGTTTCATTTTTTCTATTTATTCAGGGAGAAAAATATAGTTATGTTGATAGAGCAAAAAAATCTCTATTTCTTTACCTCCATTGTCAAACTTTCAGCAATGTATGTCCATTTGAATAAAATCATGTGCTATCCTAGAAACCTATGAAATCAGAGGGCAGAAAGATTTACTGAATTAACTCATCATGTCCTAAAACCTGTAGTAGTAGAATCAAGTACTACTAGTCTAGAGACACCAAATGAACTGATTTCCGGGGAGGCAGTGTTAGCTGAGTGATCTAGGATCCAGGGTTCTGATGACCATCGGAAGGAGAGCTGTGAGAGACAGTTGATAATAGAAATGTCTGCTTGTTGAGACAAACTCATCAGAGAACACTCATTTCTGTCCTCCCTGAAATTAAGGTGGTTGTTTTTTTCCAATATTTGCAAAACCTAAGCAGGGGTCCACAAGGTTTCTTGATGGATATTTCCCCTGTTATTTTTGTAGGTGAGCACATGTTCTTGGCAGAGGTATTTTTAAAGTAGTATCAAAAAACATGAGTTAAGTATGTTGGAATGTCTAACTTTGGTGGAACTTTGTGAAACAAGGTTTCATAAGGCTGCTACCAAAATTGGAATTTCAACTTCCCGGTAAACATTTTGAACTCCTTAAAGCTTTACTCTCTTATGCTATTTTTCTTTCTCCCATAGTGGTTGACGTATAGTAGATGCTAAATGCTTGTTGAATTAAATAGAAATTTCCCTCTGTTGAAATTATTATACTTTGAATTAATTCACATTTATTTATTTTTGTAAAATATTCCCTAATAGTCTGAACTGAAATGAGATGATTAGTCTGTAATCAGACTCATAACCTGGGCATCGTAGTCCAACAGTAACATTATACATTTTTTTTTTTGTTTTGCTTCCAAAACATTGTGGAGTTATCCAGATCAAGACCATTTTCTTGGGCTTTGGTCACCCTCTACTTTTCCAAACCTAGTCTTTTGGTCTGTGAATGATATTTGTAAAGCTTGAAAGATCTTTTTGAAGCAATATGCTTAGATAATAAATGTTTTAGGGGAACATATGAAGTAGTTTTAAAGAATTCCTTTGATTCAAGCTTTTCCTTTGATTAGGCTTTGGAAATTAATTATTCTTTTTTTTTACTGCATTAATTTAGCAATGTACATATTAAGCCTTTTTATTTAAAAGGAATAAATGCAACTGATGAAAATTGAAAGCTGTTGTAGCAAAACAGTTAAACTGGCCCTATGGACTATGACAAATGATTGCATCAGTTTTCAGAGGGAGAAGTCTCAGGCCAAGGGAAAACATGCAGAAATAATTAGCTAACTGCTGCAGGAGCAACTATCCCCTGAGGGCATGTAGCATCTCCCTTATGAGAGGTTTTGGCTACTCCCACACTTCTGGAAAGTGGGATAGGAAAAGAAGGAGTGAAGATCTAGCAAGGAGAAGGTGAAAAGAGGAAAATGGGCTTGATTTAGTCTGCAGTCTATTTCCCATCCATGAGGAAGAAACTCAATTTCAATTCTGCAACTGTCATGTCCATCCTTAGGACCTTAGGACATCACTTAGATCTACAGCAATTAGGTAATGAGGCATAAGCCTTCTCTTCTTTAGAGTCCTGTTCACATCTCACTGGAAAATTTTACTTCACACACACCTACACACACACCTATGCACATAGACACATGTACTCCTATACCTACTTACATGTGCAAAATCCCATACATTCACACACACGCACACACACCCCCCCCCACACACACACCCACACACAATTATTCTCCCCCAGTCTCCAATCTTTGCCTACATTGACTCTTGTCCTAGCTTAGCCAAACCACTTTCCCTGCTTGTAAGAGAAGGGATAGAAGTTCTTTCTATTGTATGGATGTGTATGACGCACATTGCATTTTGCATCAGCACCATTTTTATCAGCTGTTCTACTACGCCCTAGCAGATTTCAAGGCCCTGATTTCAAACTGCTGAATTTTCATCATTTAAAAATGTCAGTTCTGCTTTCCTTTCACAATTAGCAGCTATATTTCCACAGATTTGGAGCGATGACATAAGAACTTATAAAACAGGATTTGCCTGCTTGATTCATCTTGAGTCGTATTCTCTTATATTAAACAGAATCAGCTGGGTGCAGTGGCTTACACACCTGCAATCCCAGCACATTGGGAGGCCAAGGCAATAGGATTCCTTGAGCCCAGGAGTTCAAGACCAGCTTAGGCAATATAGCGAGATCTTGTTTCTTCAAAAAACCAAAAAAATTAGCTGGATATGGTGGCGTGCACTTATTGTCTCAGCTACTTAGGAGACTGAGATGGAGGATCACATGAGCCCAGGAGTTCGAGGCTGTGGTGAACCATAGTCATGTCACTGTCCTCCAGCTCATTTATTGAGTGATATGCTGACTTAATAAACAAGCAAACAGATCCATAAGAAATTTCTATTTGGCTAAAAGTGGTCAAATAATAGCAATTTAATACAGTTACACCTAAATGTTTCATTGATTTATGTTTAGTGATATTATTTTGCTCTCTTGTGTTATTAAATTTCTTGGATAGTCTGTTTCTTTTCCTTAACCTTTTCTTCCCTAGATAAAGTTTTTTATTTTTTGTCTATTAATTGTTGATTATTCCACTAACTACAGAAAAAAGAGAAGATTTATTTTTTCAGTTTCTCTCTTTTTGGACAGAGCCTGGATGATCTTTTCCTTCTTGGTCTGCAGCTGCTTCTCAAAGCACTAGTGGCTTAGGCATGGGCATTGTATGGGTCTGTTTTCTGATGCTTATAGCAGAAATACCTGAAACTGGGTAATTTATGAAGAAAAAACATACATTTCTGACAGTAACGAAACCTGGGAAGTTCAAGGTTGAGGACTGCATCTGCTGACACCTACTTTCTGGTGGGGACTATGGAGAGTCCCGAGCACCACATGACAAGAGGGATGAGAGAATGAATGTGCTTGTAAAGTCACCCAGTGCTGCTCCCATGGCAACTCATTAATCTATAAATGGATTAACCCATTTATAAGGGAAGAGCCCTCCTGATCCAATCACCTTCTAAAGGCCCCACATTTCAATACAGTCACATTGGGGATTAAGTTTCCAACACATGAAATTGGGGGGACATTTTCAAATTGCAGTGTCTTCCAGGAGCTTCTTGTGAGCCCTAACTGCCTGGAGAATGTGTTTCATGAGAATCTTGCCTGTGAACACGTGTTTATTTCTAAGTATGTATTGTGTTACATACAGTCATTAGTCTTCTTCGATTCAATGTATCTTCAGAGAGATCCTTGCAGGGCCTTTATTTTTCTCATCTATGTCATCCGCATGCATTTGAATATTGGTAGTAGAAATTTTGCTTTTCTGTGTCCACTAGCCTGGCCTATAGTGGGCCAAAGTACTATTCTTACATTGTTCTAGGAACACAGTCACAAGCTTGCAGATGATTAAACCATTTTTTATCAGGTTCAGGATTTGCTGATAGGGTTTGGTGTTGGAAATATTACCATTCTGGGGGGAGAGTCAAACCATATCTTCTTTTTGCCATAGCAGAAGATTTCCTGCAGAGGGTGAGTCTTTTCTAAAACTTGAGTGCCTGACTTCTGGAATCTGCTGTTTTATGTCTCATACCTGCCATCCCTATCACTTCCATAGGCCCAATCTCAGGTACCCTTTTCCTAACTGGTTATAAGAGCCTTATAAAGTGCTTTGCTGAATTCAGAGAAAGAAGTTTATTTTCCTGAATAATAGCATCTCTCAGGGTAAGATGGTTAATTCTATGGGTCAACTTGGCTGTGCCACGATGCTCAGATATGTAGTCACAGATTATTCTAGATATTTCTGTGAGGGTATTTTTGGATGAGATTAACATTTAAATTGCTGGACTATGAGTATAGCAGATTGCCCTTTATTATTTGGGTGGGCTTCATCCAATCAGTTGATGGCCTGAATAAAACAAATGACTGACCTCCCCTGTGCAAGATGGAATCCAGCAGATGACCACTTTTCTACTTAAACTAAAACGTTGGCTCCTTCTCAGGTCTTTAGTCTAATGGCCTTTGAACTGGAACTGCAGCATCAGCTTTTCTATGGCTTTTCATCCTGCTGGCCCACCATGCAGATTTTGTGCTCCCTAGCCTCTATTATGTGAACCAAATTCTTAAAAATAAATCTTTAAACGCGCGCGCATGCGCACGCGCACACACACACACACACACACACACACACACACACACACATTCTATTCCTCCGGAAAACCTTGACTAATACATGGGAGATGAAAACTGTTTGTTTAGTGCAGGATGTGTGTCAGGCATTCTATACATATTAACTCAGAATCCCCAGATAACTCTTAGGGGAAACAGAGATCCAAAGAGGTTAAGGAACTTACCCCAAAGCATCTAATTAATGACAGACCTGGTTTAAATTAAGGTTTGTATTATTCTGAAGTGTCCTCAACTACATGACCCTGTAAGAAAAAATGCATTTTATAAGTGAATGCTTCCTGAGCTTATTAAACTAATATTAATAACATAATGAAGCCATAAACTTCTGTTTGATTAAGGACCATATTACTCTTTCCTTTTTACTTCTCTGGTGAACAACTATCTTTTTTTGGAGTTGTTGGCTAGCATCCATTCTTATTCCCAGTAGAAATCTGATTTCTTTGAGAATTTACCTCTATCTCACTGTGTATAATTGTTTTGAGAGGAAATTCCAGGCCCATCCATGCTTCAAATGTTGACACTTTGAGAGGCTAATGTTCTCTACTAATTCTCGCCCACTGCTTGGAAATGCTAGTGGGTGAGCTTGCAAGCTAAAATCTAGGAACTGAATGCTTTCTCCCAAGACTTTGAAGTCTGAGCAAGTGATGCAAAGACAAAGAGAACAGCCAAAGAGCTTTCATGGCCACAAACAGCTATTCTAGCTTTAAGGGGCTTATTACCTCATTACCTCTTGTTCTTCGTTCTTTGTCTTCTGGAGTTCCTTTGGTTTCTTTCCCATGCCAAGTCTGGTGCCCCAATTTCCTGTCTTCTCTGAGAGACCCCCACTATTGTTCCAATAAATTCACTTTTGTTTATGTTAGTTAGTGTCAGTTTCTTTTGTTATTATGCAAGGTACATAGTGATGAGGAATCTCAGGACAAAGAGAAGAGTGAATTATCAAGTATAGTTCTCTGTGAAAAACCACCTAGGTAAGTTATCACCTACAATCATCTGGGAAAAAAATCTCAACCAAAGATAAAGTTTAGGAGCTTAGAATAGTTTCTATCCTGAAACAATAAAAAGGATGTGAGGAGTTCAAAGACAGCGGATTAGGGAGAAGCTTCTTCTGAAAGCATTGGATGAACAAAAGCAGAAGAATGATAGCCTCAAGATATCAAAGTATCATTTAAAAATGAATGTAAATTCAGGGACTTTATTTTAGTATGTTGAAAGAATCTTTTATATCTTGTACATATTGAACTGAGAGAACTACAAATCAAACTCATGGATGGGCACAGTAGCTTGTGCCTATAATCTCGGTGCTTTGGAAAGCTGAGGCAGCAGAATTGCTTGAGCCCAGGAGTTTGAGACCAGCCTGGGCAACATAGCGAGTACTCGTCTCCACAAAAAAATTAAGCAGGCATACTGGTACATGACCGTGCTCCCAGCTACTTGGGAAGCTGAGGTGGAAGGATCGCCTGAGAAGGTCAAAGTTGAGGTGAACTGTGATTGTTTCACTGCACTCCAGCCCAGGTGACAAAGTGAGATTCCAACTCAAAAAAGAAAGAAAGAAAGAAAGAAAGAAAGAAAGAAAGAAAGAAAGAAAGAAACAAGAATCAAACTCAGTGTTTAATTACCGGTTGAATTTAGGTCTGTATCAGTCAGGATGGCCTGGGTTAAGCTATGATTAAAAAAAAATCCACAATCTTAGTGGCTTGAACAAATAAAGTTTTGTTTCTCATTTGTACTCTAGCATATCCATTGCAGGTTAGCTGGCAGTTCTCCTTGGCATCACCCTTACCCAAGGACTCAGGCTGATGCTGGAGTAATAATCCGAAACATTGCTAATCCTTGTGGTAGAGGGAAGGAAAGAAGGTGTGATGAATTGTGCACTGGTTCTTAAAGCTTCTAAAGGAAGTGACAGGCATCACTTCTGCTCATATGGCTTTGGCTAAAGCAAGTCATATGACTTTTCATAACTTCAAGGGGGCAAGGACCTACAATCATGCCCAGTATGAGAGCTGAAAATACTTGGTGAACAACACTGATGACTACAGTCAGAGTTTGCTGGATTTCGTACATGAAAGTTAAGGCATCAATTAGTAGAAAGTGACCTCTAAACCCTTCTAAATCTCCACTGAGCTTTTCTTGACAGAAAAGTCACACTTCTATGTCTATTATTTTTCAAGCCGTTTCCTTTCATGCTGGTAGATGACTGTATACCTTCAGTTGAAGGAGTGCCCATTGAGAAATAAGTCAACAATTTTCCTCATGCCCCATACCTTTTTATCCATAGATCACTAATTAGAATCATTCCCTGGCATGCCCCAGAATCAAAAATCAATCTTGGAAAACAAAATTTTACACAACAAAAGAATGGCAGGCACGGACATGCCAATGCATGTTTTTCATTTTTATTTTTGTTTTTGTTTGAGTTGGAGTCTCACTCTGTCACCCAGACTGGAGTGCAGTGGCCACTCCCGGTCACCACAGCCTCGACCTGCTGGGCTCCGGCGATCCTTCCACCTCAGCCTTCCAAGTAGCTGGAACGACAGGCGTGCACTACCATGTCTGGCTAATTTTTTGATTTATTGTAGAGATGAGGTCTCGCCAAGTTGCCCAGGTAGGTTTCGAACCCACGGGCTCAGGCAATCCACTCACCTCGGTTTCCCAAAGCACTGGGATTACAGGCTGAGCCACGGAGCTTGGCCAGCATGTTAACTCTATATGTGGAAATAGATTTTGTGGATGCTTGACCAAGGAGAATGCAGCATTATTTTAGTTTTGCTGAATTTGTCCATGCGGTTCACATATCAGAGATTCTATGTGTAATAGGTTAGCTGGGTTGCTTGTAAGCTTTTTTGTTTTTGTCTTGATTTATGCACATACACAAACAGAAACATAAAAATGCATTCAACAATCAAAGAAATTTAAGACATTAAAAATAATAGAAAGGCATAATCTTACAAATTATTTAAATAATCTCTAGAGGGCCTAAAGGAAAGCCTATTCAACAAACTCTTGGAATATATATTGAAGAAAGCACAAGCATCTTCAAAACATCTGTTTAAAACACTGTTCTTTCTGGACCAGAAATTCTGTTATAAAATGCTTCATTTAAAATGAACAGTCCCATGGGAATGGCAGACACCAGGCAAGACCATAACAGGCAGCAGAACTGGCATGATCATCAGAGTGGCCTGCCTGGAACAACTATTTAGCTATGCCTAATTGATTGTGGATGAGTTTGCTAGGAAAAAAATGGAAAGTACAGTGACCACATAACATAAAACAAAATAAAGACTCTGGTTCTAGTAAACAGAGATCTTAAGCCATAAAAAAAAATCATGATCAGATTCTTTAGTCAATTCCCAACCCCACTTGTTTACACTGACTGTCAGATTTCCCTGAATGAAGGGAAGGCCAGACAACCTTGATGCCAGATCCTGCAGTTGTAGTAAAAGTACATCCGGGAGATGTTAAGATACCCTGCCAAAGGAAAAAGCAACTTACTGTACTTTGGACCCTTCACCGCTAAGAAAGTGTTCTAACACTTGGTATGTCTTGGAAGGAGCATATAGTCACTTTGTATATCCTGCTTTGGCCATTTACCAGGTACCGGAAAGCCTGCCAGTTTTGACTGAGGCCCGTAGCAAGAGAAGATGCCCTAGGCAAAAAGCATAACATGCCACTGAGCTATTAGTAACATATGGTCATGGTTGAAGCAGAGCATAGAGTGAAAGGAGGAAATAAGTGGGTTGTAAACAGAGTAAGACTTATAAGCGATTACATGTGCATGCAATTTTTTTCTGGAAAAATTGACAAATATCTTCCTATATTGGAAGCACATGTTCTCTAATTTGGGCGTTCGTAAAAATAATGACCTTCATTCCTAAAATTCTTCTGATAGAGAATTGGAGCCATCTGTCTACTCTATAAAATAGAAATATTCATTAAAAGCAGAGGCTGAAGTATCCAGTTTGAACTCTGGTAGTCCCACAGTTACGTGGAACTTTCACACAGAAATCAAAGAGAATTGTTTTAACTCAGTAACTAATCTCTTTCCAGCTAGTTCATTTTGTTACTAAATGTAACTTTTCATGTACAGCAATTCCTTTATCTTGGGCTGTTACAGTCTCAACTTCAGGTTAGATCACTAATGTGGCATATATATACATAAATGCCTTTGGCTTAATGTTTCCTTATTTTTGATTGTCCAGTTTAGTTATTATTTTATTTATAGCCAAGATTTTACTGAATTTATTTGTATTTTTCTGATGTATCATTGTCAACTTAGGGTTTTTCTAGTTATTGTTTTTGAGTCATAGGATATATCTTTGGCTCATTGGGCATTCATCTCCATCCTATTTTTTGTCACAATGTTTTTGCTTTTTGCATTGAATTATTCCTTTTAATATTTCAAAAAGTTATTTAGGTTGTCCTATTACCTAGGATATATTGTAAATATAAATAGGATATATAATTTCTCATATTAAATGTTCAAAATATTTTCATTAAAAGAGAAGTAACAAAGATTTTTTTTTGGTTTCCATATATAGTGGTGTTATTTTATCCATATTTACAATGAAAGGTAATGTGAAATTTATCAGGCTCTGTAACAAATATTTCGGGGGGAAAATGGTAGGATTTCTCAGAGATTATTTTAAGGAAGGTTAATGTAGACTTTGTTTTGTTTTGTTTTGCTCTTAAGAGACAATAATCATGTGTATGTGAGGGAATAATAGTATGTTGTTGATGTGTGGGCGTTTTGTGAACATGCTTCACTTGGATTCTCTCCTTTATGTTTCATTCCACTTCCTGGAATTCTTCTAGTCACTTATGAGAAGAATGAGTTCCTAAGAGCTATTTTAAGTAGGGCAACGAATGAGTGTGGAATGAATCAAAGGTGAAGTGACATGCTTGGTATATAAGTTTGCAAAGACAAAACTTTCATTGTAGACAAATGATCAGGTTTGCCATGTGACGTGGACAGCAGATAGTATACTGCAATCTGCAAAGGTTAACTTGAAATATATAAGATGCTATGGAAGGCAAAAGGAAGAAGGATTTATAGAATTTTAAAAAGAGAAATATATCTAGATGAAATATGAAAACAACTACTAAAAGCAGAGCAAAGGGCTTTGATTCCTGAGAGTGAAAAAGGGAGGGACAGAAGCCCTAAGTACGGACTGGTGTTTGGTCAGAGTATCTAAGACAACTTTTTTCTCACTGTGAAGATTAAACTCTTATTAGCATTTCTTAAGTGTCATTTTATTTAGAAAATGTTTGTCTACTCAAATCTGAGTCACATTATAAGTTCCCTATTTCAGTATTTGCAGGGTCTAGGAATGGCAAAAGGGAACTGTGTGGGTAAAGCTGGAAACTTTGTATTCATTCCTTCATTCATTCATTTGCTCATTCGGTATTTAGAAGCATTTTCCTCACTCACTCCAGGTGCTGTGCTCATTGCTGGATAGACAGTAGTGAACAAGTCATACTCTTCTTTGCCCTCTTGGAGCTTATAGTTTGAGAGAGAAGACAGACACAGACGATTGGTATTTTACGATAATTTAAGTAAAGTCAGATGAACGTTCCAAAACACAGATGCTAGTTTCCGTTATAACAGTGGGATCTATCCTAGGGTGTTTGGGGTCATTTGGAAGAAGTGAAATGCATATTGAGACCTGAAGGGGGAGTTAGAATTAGGCAGGCAAAAAGTAGAAGGGAGAATTAGTCAAGGGCAGTGTAGGGTAGAGAGACAATGAAAAAGTTTTAAGGAGAGAAAACAACATATGTCAACATATGTAAGACATGAGACTAGAAAGGCAAAGAGTGTAAAGAAAGGATGAAGATAAATATTACTGGCACATTGCATCTGAAGGAACTAGCAGCAGGAGCTGAGTTTGGATAGGGAGGCAGGGCATAGATCAAGAAGGCTTTGCAAGCAAAGTCAAAGGATTTGCACCTTATTTAAAAGCTGTGGGAGACCATTGAAGGGTTCAGGAAAGCTCTGCATGAGATTTTAATGCAGGAAGGATTGAGAACTGCTATACTAGGCTACTAAAAAGAGTGTGCAAGCAAAGCAGGAGGAGAGGAGTTATAATCTCAATGGCTTTTTCATTAGGGCACTGCAAAAGGGGAAGAGTCTGAAGATAGTGGGCCTGCTATATAAACTTGCAGAAGAAGCCCTTTATCCTGGATTGAAGTTCCATTTCTACTCTCACTGTTTGTCCCTAACAACATTTCTCATTTTCAGTGTGTTCTATCTCTTATTAATATGGGTCAGTTTTCGCCTAGTATATCCTTGTCCATCTTTTTACTTTTACAAACCAACTACAACAACAAAAAATCCTTTATATGTTAAATCCTTTCTAATCCAACACATTGAATTTTTGATGTCAGTTTTCTTATATTGCCTATCTCTTAGCAAATTGTTATAGTATATTTTTAATAGTTTTGTCTTTTAGTCTTCTTAGTAAAGTTATCAGTGGGTTACACATGTCAATGAAAATGTTAGTGTAACAATCATGTTAATATCCTTTTCTTTTGGTTTGAAGAACTTCCTTTAGCATTTCTTTTAGCACAGTCTGGTAGTAATAAATTCTCTCAACTTTTATTTGTCTGGGAAAGCATCTCTTCTGCATTTTTGAAGGATAGCTTTGTTGGGTACAGTATTCTTGGTTGACAGTTTTTTTTCCTTCAGAACTCTTAATATATTTCCCCATTTCCTACTTGTTTGTAGAGTCTGCTGATAAGTCTGCTGCCAAGTGTATCGGATCTGTCTTACACGTTATTTGCGTCTTTTCTCTCACTGCATTCAGGGTCTTTTTGTTGGCTTTGATCTTTGTGAGTCTGATTATAATATGCCTTTGGGTATTCTTATTTGAGTTGATTCTTTTTGTAGACTTTTGGCCTTTCTGTACTTATATCTTTCTCCAGGTTTGGAAGGTTTTCTGTTATTATTAATTTTTTAGAGATGAGGTCTTGCTCTCTCATGCAGGCTGGAGTACAGTGATCATATCTCACTGCAGCCTTGAACTCCTGGGTTCGAGTAATCCTCCTGCCTCAGCCTCCCAGGTAGCTGGTAACTGGGACTACAGCACGTGCCACCATGCCTGGCTATTGCTCCAAGGTTTCGCTTTGATTTAAAAAAAATATTTTAATCTCTCTGAAAAATTTCTCTCATAAAAATTTGAATTAAGCCGGGCTCAGCCTGTAATCCCACGCTTTGGGAGGCTGAGATGAGTGGATTGCCTGAGCCCGCGGGTTTGAGACCCGCCTGGGCAACTTGGTGAGACCTCGTCTCTACAATAAATAAAAAAATCAGCCAGGTGTGGTAGCGCATGCCTGTAATTCCAGCTACTCGGAAGGCTGAGGCGGAAGGATCGCCGGAGCCCAGCAGGTCGAGGCTGCAGTGACCGGGAGCGGCCACTGCACTCCAGTCTGGGCTATAGAGTGAGACTTCAACTATAAAAAATAAATTTTTGAATTAATTCCCTGTATTTTCTTGAAGTTATTTGAGCTTTCTTAAGACAACTATTTAGAATTCTTCATCTGAGTGGTTAATTTTCTCCATCACTTTAGGGAGACACCTTATTTTATCAGTTTGGTGAGGCCATATTTCCCTGAATGTTGATGCTTATGGATGTGTGACAATGTCTGTGCATTGAAAGATTAGTATTTTTTTTTTGAGTCTTCATAGTCTGGTTTTGTTTGTGTACCTGTCTATCTTTACAGGACGTTTCAGAGTTTCTGTTGTGTTCCCTTGGTCTGTGACCAATGCAGCAATCTCAACATAAGAAGACACTCTTAGACCAGGCTTTTCACAAGTTTTGCAAGGACTCTGAGGTTGACATGGCTTTTCAGCCTAGATGGACCTGGAGAAGAAGACCCAAGGAATGTACTGAGGTTGTAAGAGAATTCCGGCCAGAGACCTGAGTCTAGAAAACTATATTGGTGACCCAGTGGGCAACCTTCCCAGCAGGTATCTACACAGGTATGATGGGTCCTTGACTGTAGTGAGAGGGGCTGGAGTTGAGAGTGGGCCCCTCAGGATCTGCTGTGGGAGGGACACCAGTTGGCTTGGTTCATTGGCTCACATTGTGCATTATCCAGTAGATTTTTGCACAAGCAGTGTGGTTCCTTGACTGCAGCAGGAGGAGCCAGAACTGAGATTGGACCCAGTTGGGATTTGTTGTGAAATACAGGCTAACTTGCCTATCATGTTGTCTCAGACAAGTGTGTGTCTCCAAGCTGTTTCCTGCACAGAAAGCATTGTTCCCTCACCCCAGCAGTAGGGCCTGGAGCTGAGATTGAGCCCCCTTGGGATCTGCTTTGGGCAGAGGCACATGTCTCTCAAAAAGTCTTTGCCCAGACGAGATAGCTCTTTAATTATAGCAGGAAGGGCCAGATCTGGGCCAGAGCTGTGCTCCCTCAGAATCTGCTATGGAACAAAAGGCTAAGATAGTAATTGTTTCACTGGTCCAGCCATGTTTGTGTCTCCCAGCGGGTCTCAGCCAGATGGGATAGTTCCCTGACTGCAAAGAGAGGGTCTAGAGTTGATGCTGGATCTCTTCATGATCGATTGTGGGACAGAGGAGGGAAAGCCCAATTTCATCGGCTTAGAGGATACACATCTCCCAAGAGGACTCTGCACAGACTAGGTAGTTCCCCAATTGCGGCAGTACAGGCTGGAGCTGAGCGTGAGCCCCCTCAAAAGCTGTTGTGGGATTGAAGCTGGAGAGCCCAGTTTCTTTTCTTTTCTTTCTTTTGAGTTGGAGTCTCACTCCTTCGCCCAGGCCACCCCAGCGGCGACGTTCTGGTCTCCGACGATCCTTCTGCCTCAGCCTTCCAAGTAGTTGGAACTACAGAGGCGCGCTACCACGCCCAGCTATTTTTTATTTTACTGTAGAGACTAGGTCTCGCCAAGTTGCCTGGGCTGGTCTCGAACCCGCGGACTCAGGCAATCCACTCACCTCGGCCTCCCCAAGGATTACAGGCTGAACCACCGAGCCCGGCCGAGAGCCCAGCTTCATCGGCCCAGACAGGTATACATCTCCTAATTGGTCTCAGCATGACGTGATAGTTGCCCAAGTGCAGTGGGAGGGGCTGGAGTCTCAGGCTAGAGCTGCTACTGCTACTGTGCCCCCTTGGGAAATGCCGCGAGACAGAGGCTGGAAAGCCTGGTACAATTGGCTTAGAGGAAACTTGTCTCCCAACAAGTTCCTTCATAGATGGGACAGTTCCTTAACTGCAGCAAAAGGGGGCTGTAATAGAGACTAGGTTTTCCCAGGATCTGCTGTGGGATGGAGGCTGGATAGCACAGTCTCATGGGCTCATAAGGGCCCGAACGTCTCCCAGAAGGACCTGTAAGGACAGGATAGTTTCTCAGCTGCTGCAGGACAGGTTGGAGCTGAGACTGGGCCCTCTTAGGATCTGCTGTGGGATCAAGGTGATGAGCCTGCCAGGATCCTTCTGGATTCTTGTTCAAGTAGCTCTCAGCTGGGACCTTCACTGAGTGGGCCTGGGACAGAGCCACAGGGCAACTTTCAGGTTCACTGCCAAGACTGCTGTCAGCTGGCAGACAAAGCTTTCCACCAAGGCACTAATGTGCACGTTTCCTTTTGGACCCCATGATAGTTTTGGTTGCAGGCTCAAGGCCAAATGGGGCTGTAGCCAAGCCACTTAAAGGACTGGGCCTCTTCCAGGCTTGAACTTAGAAGCAAATCTGACAAATCAGCCAACTGAGTATTGGTCAGTTTGCACTTTTTAAATGACCCTCCAAGATCCTGGTCTCAGGGGTTTCACGAACTCCTATCTGAATCCTAAGGCTCTCACAGAGAGACTTTTGACAGTGGATGGGTAGAGGCTTCTTAATATGGAGGATATAAATGGGTTATCTTCTATTTTTACCATCTTTGTCCCCAAACCTATTTTTTAATTTAATTTAATTTTTTTCTCGTTTAATTTGTATTTTGAAATTGTGGGGTACAATTCAGAGTTAGGAATACAAATGTTCATTGTACAGGTACCTTTATTGATGAGGTGTGCCCCCCCCTTCCCTAGGTGGATATTGACTACCGTCAATCCCAGCTATCCCCCCACCCCCCTCCCTGCAGTTTCTCACTACTTTCAATCCCTTTCCTGCAGTAATATGGTAGTTGTTCAAGGTCCACTTATGAGTGAGAACATGTGATACTCAGCTCTTTGTTTTTGTGAGAGATCACTCAGTATTATGAGCTCTAATTTCACCCATGTTGCTGCGAAGTTCATGATTTTATTCTCCTTTATGGCTGCATAATATTCCATTGTATATATGTACCACTTTTTTTTATCCAGTCCTCTCCAAACCTATTTTTGTAAGACAATGCCTTGAAAATGAAAAGGGTGACACCTCCCAGAAGGAGTGAAAGGCATCCTTTAATTGGTACTCCAAAGGTACAAAAAAAATCATGAATCTAAAATAGCTTCTCTCCAAGACCAGTTTCTAAATTAGTAAAGGAAAATAAAGATTTAAAATTAAAGTCTTTAGGAGAATGTCCATCTCTAACTTCCCTCTTATATCCCTCACTGGAAGAATTCCTGTTGACAAACTCTCAACTTTCTCCTCCTTCTCCTCTACAGCCACTCAAAACAGTTTAAACCTGAATTTGTTCTGCATGCCTCTAAACCTGCAAACCCCCATGATGACTTTTCCTATTCTGCCCTAATTCCTATATACCCTAAGGCTGTCCAAATAATGAAAAGAATTTACTGGTGGCATCTTACATTCCCTGGTCCCATTCTGAGTTGCGTGCAATAGCCAAAGAATTTCCCCAAGTTACTGAGGACCCCTCAGATTTATTAGAAATTCATGACAGTCTGCATGACTTATGTCCTGGGATTTTCTGATATTTATCAGCTAATACATTTGCTGCTGGGGCTGGGATGAGTGAGCCATTAGGTAGAAATGGCAAGATGGAAACATCCTTCTGATGATTTAAATTGAAATCTTTACCAAGATATAGGAAAAAAAGTTTGACAAATTCATTGAAGATATTCCCATAGCTTTTTCAAAACCAATTGACTGCAATAAAATTCTGGTTTGCACTCAGAAAGAAGGTGTCTTGGCTCATGATTATTATAATAGAGTAGAAGTGTCAAAGAAAATTCTGGTCTCACAAAAAGGACTGATGTCAATATTGCTGTCAATGGTCTTGATGAAGATTTAGTCATGTTGGTTAAGAGAGCACAGCTAAATTGAGAAACCACAAATATCTCAGACGTAGTAAACTTGGCTAATCAATTGTCTCAACCCTTAAATAAGACTCAGTAATCAAAAGCTGAAAGGATAATGAATTTATACTTACAAAAACCATGAAGACCATAGCAAGACCTGCATAACAACATGCATTTATCAGTAAGATTGATAAATGGAAAGAACAAGACAACTCTTTAGATACCCAAAAGGATCTCTGGAAAGGTACCACTGAAAGAAACCTATATTACCTAAAACTTTAGCAAAGTTTTTGTTAGAAAAACCATGATTGAACTCACTGGGAAGCTGATAAAATGATGAGGTATGCAAAACAGTATTGATGGCAAAAGTTCTGTTCTGAGGCGGGCTGGGCACATAACGCATGCATAACCTGTCCAAAGTTTCATCTGGGAAAACCCATAAGAACTTCAAGAGGGAAATTTGACCTTCTAGAAGCCCCCTTTGAAGTATTTCAAATAGATTTTATCCAGTTGCCTCCCTTTTGAGGTTACAGATATGTTTTGGTTATGTTCTGCATGTATTCAAATTGGGTAGAAGCCTTCCTTTGCCATCAAGCAATTGCTATGGTAGTAGTGAAGCGTTACTAAAAAAATGTCTACCTGAGATGTTCCTAAAGAGCTACCCAGAGACCAGGGTACTCATTTTACAGAACAGACTCTCCAACTTGTCTGCAGGGCATAGCCTATATTTTAACACTTTCATTGTGCATACCACCCTCATTCTTCAGGCCTCGTTGAAAAAATTAACACAATAATACAAATCCATAGCCGGGCATGCGTCTGTAGTTCCAACTACATGGAAGGCTGAGGTGGAAGAATCGCGTGAACCCAGCAGGTTGAGGCTGCGGTGGCCGTGAGAGTGCCACCGCATCCCAGCCTGGGTGACGAGAGTGAGACTCAAAAAAAAAAAAAAACAAAAAACCCCATCCAACTAGGAAAATATATGGGCAATTTCAAATTGCCTTGCCCAAACTGTCTATCATTATTATTAATGAGTCTGAGAGTTATTCTATGAAGGAAACTCAACCTATCTCCTTCTGAGACAGTAACAAGCAGATCTATACTGTTATCCTTGGCTCATTGTGATTCTCTTTTTAGTAAAGAACCAATACTTCTATATGCAAAGGACTGATCACCCAAGTGAATCATAACAATGAACTTGTAAGAGATGCTTTTTAAAAAGAGCCTCTTGGGGACGATGACACACTATAGCAAGTTCAACCTGGAGACTTTGTGAAGTACCTTACCTCCAAAAATTCTTTGGAAACTTGATGAGATGAACCTTATCAAGTGTTGCTAACTAATCCTTGTACTAGTAGATTACAGGAAATAGATTCCTGGATCCACATTTCACACCTTAAAAAAGCAACCCAACCCCCATGATATCAACTTTAACTGAAAATCTGACTCTGCGACTTACCAAGTGTTCAAAGGTACCAGTTGTATAGTATGACCAGCTGAAAACTTGTTACAGACATTGTGTTAACTGCTAACATTTATTTGAGATTTTTGCTGCATGTTTGTTAGAAAAGACTCAACCAAATTATAATAGAAAATGAATTTATTATTAAGCTTTAAAACTATTATATCAGCTGTAAATGCTTGGAGTTAAAATGCCTTAATTAGTTATCCAATGATGTCACATATGGTGGTAATTTGTCCAACTGTTGGCTCTTTCATAATCACTACAAAACGTTCTCCTTTCCTTATGCCCCACAGATAACCCTGGTAACAAATTACTTGGGAATTCCAAATGCCACAGCAGAGTCAGTATATGCAAACTTTATTTATTATGGGGTGTACACAAAGAAAGTCTATAACCAAAACCTACCCTGTTTGAATTTGACCCTATTTTCATTTGAATGAAAAAAGAATCCTTGCTGCTATAATTCAACAACTAAAAACTTGCTTTTTAGGCGGCAACACAAATAACTGGCTTATTTGTCATTTTGGTTTTGCAAGTGCAAAACAAATTTGACTTTTGTTCAATTTCTCCCACTATGTAAACTGAATGATAATAGCAAATCAGACTGTACTTCAGAATCAATCCTTCAAAATGCTACAAGCCTGTGTGCTCCACCAGAATATATTTTTGTCTGTGGATGGGGACCAAATACTTTTAGAGGCTGGGAAAGAAAATTTCTTGATTCTTTCTCATTAGCAAGCCAGTGCACTTTGGGTGTTTATGCTACTAAGATCTCTATTCACCCCCCGCCTCCCTAACAACACCTTCTCTTGGTCAGGAGGATTGTATGTCTCCTGCTTTGAAAGAGAAACTCCTAGAGGACCCTCCCCGCCACACACACAATTTACGCCATCTTTTGTCCAATTTGTTAGTGCTTTTCTTCCCTGGACTGGAGCATGGAGAAATATGAACATGATTCTTAATCTCTCTCAAACTCTAGGCAACTTAGCTAATTCAATTGCCAAAGTTATTCATTAGCAAAAATTGTATTAACTAAAATAATTGCCCTAGATTATCTGTTGGCAGAACAGGAAGATATTCATGGGCTAGCTTACACCCTCATTTTATACTTGGATAATTGCCTGTGAGGTAGTTGAAACTGGGCTTCATAAAAATTAACATTCAGGCAGATTGGCTAAGACAAATGCCATCTATAGATAAACCATCCATTGACTTATTTATTTAAAGGTATGTTTCTGGGTCAGTCATAGAATAAGTTGGTATAACTATAACATTATTGTTTCTGATAATTTTGTTGGTTTATATATGTTTGCCTCAAAGCTTAGAATGAGCACTAATACTGCCCACTCACCTGATGCTGACCCAGATTCCTGTAGCTTATTCTGAACATCTAGAAGGAAGTGTGGCACCTGGAATAATATACTTGACTATGAGTCCATGAAATAGCTAGTAAATTCTCCCCTGCATGTACTATGAAGGATCTAGAACAGATCATCTTCACCCTGGCTTCAAAAGACAAGATGAAACTGATGCAGAACTAAGTTTACATCAGCGCCTAGGGATCTATCGTGATCATAAACTGTCCTTGAAGAAATATCTTGATCAAAAGGGGGAAATGTGAGCTCTTATCAGTAGCTTCATCTTGGACTACTGACTCCATATGAAAACTACTTTGAACTTTGAGATCCCCAAAACAATATTTCTTTCACAAACATCTGTGCCTTCAACAATGCCCAATACAAAGAAATTGGTCACAATCTTTAAGGACATTTTGTATGTATTTTTTTCTGACTAACTGATGTAAATTCTTCTTTGTTTAATCAACTGATAATTTTGTTGACCTATACATGTTTGTCTCAATGCTTAGAACGAGCACTAATACTGCCCACTTGCCTGATGCTGACCCAGATTTCTGTAGCTTATTCTGAACATCTAGAATGAAATAATATGACAAGCAATATATATAATGTAAATAAACATTTATAAATATATGTCCTCTTTTCTCTTTCGGGTGGTGCAGTGTCTGGCTGCTACCCTGGTTGCAGCCCATATTCCTGAATAAATGTTTATTGGCCTCTGACCTGTTGATTCTCCTTTTTAGGGTAAACAAATATTATCTGAATTATCTAGAAAGCTATTACCAGAAGCCATAATTGTCAATGTCTTAACCCTCTCCTAAGAAAAATACACAAATTTTACAATAGTTTAATCCTTCCTTGACATATATGCTGCTAATTTTTTCCAGGATTTTAATACTTTCCTTTCTTTCACAATTTTCACATTACTATTTTAAAATTATTATAAAGTCAATGTTTTCTTCTATTTACAAACACTTTCTCACTTTATTTGCTGATGATTTCTTCTATATTTAATACTATACTTCTGGCATAATTTTGCTTATTCCTATACACGACTGTAGTGTAGATTTCTTAATAATAAATCTTCTCAGTTTGGGTTTCTCTAAACATGTTTTTACTCTGCATACCCTTTTTTTTAAAAAGTCAGTGTCTCTGGGCTCAAGCGATACTTTTGCCTCAGCCTCCTGAGGAGCTGGAATTACAGGTGTGTGCCACCATACCAGGCTAATTTTTTGATTGTTTTGTAGAGATGAGGTCTCACTGTGTTGCCTAGGCTGGTCTTGAACTCCTGGGCTCAAGTAATCCTCCCACCTTGGCCTCCCAAAGTTCTGGAATTACAGGTATGAGCCACTGTGCCTGATTATTCTGCACATTCATGAATGACAGTTTTGCTGGCTATATAATTCTAGGTTGATAGTTCTTTTCTTCTCAACAATTTGATGAGATCATTCCACTCTCTCTTGACTTCCATTGTTGCTGCTGCTGTCATTGCAACTGTCTTTCCTTTGTAACTTCATGTTTGCCGTATTGGATTTTGTTTTTAATTTAGCCTACTTGGAATATATTGTAATTCCTAGATCTGTGGAAATTCATGCTTTTATTGGATCTGAAAATTACTGACATTATGTCTTTAAATTTTGCCTCTTAACCTTTCTATCTATTCTCTTATTCTGAACTCTGGCTTAGTCTATGCTGACCTTCCCTTCTGTCTTCTATACCTCTTTTACATTTCCCATCTTCATATCTCTCCGTGATGACTTCTGTGGCACCTCTTTAGATCTATCATTATTAATTCTCTTTTCAGATGTTTTTACTGCTTAGCCCATTAATTGAGTTCTTAATTTTAACTTTTATATTTTCATTTTTATTTATTATTTATTTTTAAAAATTCATTTTTAAATGTTTAATTTTTCCCTCAAATCTATGGGTTCAGAGCTTTTTTTTTAAATTGGAGTCTCACTCTGTCGCCCAGACTGGAGTGCAATGGCATACGCACGGCCACTGCAGCCTCCACCTGCTGAACTCAAGTGATCCTTCCACCTCAGCCTTCCAAGTACCTGGAACTACAGGCACGTGCCACCACGCCCAGATAATTTTTTGATTTATTGTAGAGACAAGGTCTCGCCAAGTTGCCCAGGCTGGTCTCGAATCCGTGGGTTCAGTCAATCCTTTCACCTTGGCCTCCCAAAGTGCTGGAATTATAAGCGTGAGCCACCGCACCCAGCCTCGCCTCATAGCTTTTAATTGCCTGTCTTTGCGATAGAATTCTGTATTTATTTAAATGTTTTATATATATTTGCTCAGAATTTTTTCTTATAACTTTATACATAAAGTTTTGGGGGTCTAAATCTGTTGTTTATTGTTTTTGCTGACTTAATATTAGCTTTGTTTTTTTCTTTGCAAGCTTTGATTGTAAACTAATTGTCTTATCTCGCTATGTGGTGTTTTAGTGGATCTAAATTAAGTAACATTTTCAGCAGAGAGTCTTTAGTTGTGCTTGTTCTAATATCCAAGAAATTTGAACAGCCAAGGATCATTTAAGTTTTTTTTTTTTTTAAAGAATTTTGGATCAGATAAGAATGAAGGCTCAACTTAATACCTAAGTGGTAGCTGAAGGCTCAGAATCCTAGTAACAATGCCACTATCATTGCCTGCTGTCAGGGAAATCTAACTCCTCTGGGCTGCCTACTGCTTCCATCTCCCAGAACCCAGCCACAGTTAGCTCTATCCACAATATACTCCAGCAGAAAGACACTAGCATTACTTCCAAACTTTCCGTAAACCTCACATTGCCACAAATACTTTGTTCTACTCATAGTTTGTAATTCTTTTTTTTTATTATTTTAAAGATGTGGGGTTCAATTCAGGATTAGGTATACAAGTGGTCATTGTATAGGTAAAGTTCGGGCCTCCTTTTGGTCCCCACTTTGCCTAGTTTGAGATCAGGTACGCTTATTGATGTTGTGTGCCCCCCTGCCTCCCCACCCCCCCGGTGGTCTCTTACTACTGCCAATCCCTTTCTTGTAGCAGTATGATAAATATTCAGCATCCACTTATGAGGGAGAACATGTGGTACTTAGTTCCTTGTTAGGTGGCAGATCACTAAGTCTGTAATTCTAAAGAAGAAAGATCTCACAAAAAACTTACTACAGTGCAGAAATGAAAAATTTAAAGCCCATGTTTAAAGCTGCTATCAGCATGATTCTTTTTTTTTTGAACATGGAAAATTTTTTTTCCTTTCATTTTAAAGATATGGGGTACAATTCAGGGTTAGGTATACAAATGTCCATTATGCAGGTACCCTTGTAATTGTTCGTTTTTAAAAATGAACATTGCCGATAATTCTCTTAAGATAACATTCCTTTAAACGCCGATTTTCGACATGTAGGATTTTTTGGGTATGTTATTTGTGGAAAACATTTAGTTTCAGTTCTTTTTAGACACGCTTTTGGGCTGCCTTCCTTTGCTGCCTGAGGGTGCGTGCTTAAGTGGTATAGATGACTTATATCAAGCAACTGCTTACAAAAAAATCAAATTACAAAGATCAATTTTCTGTAAAAATCTACATAGGGTACGCCAAAGTGCAGTAAAAAATGCTTTTTGTAAAAAATGCTTCTGAAATTACTTACTACTTTGGATTATCTGCACCAATGACTTTTCTACAGTAGTGCCAGTAGAGCTGATTGGATGTGAAGAGATTTTTCTAAAAATTCACATGTGAGAAAGATTTTTATGTTTAAATTTGGGAAAGCCAAGCTTTTGATTTGGAAAGGATGGATGGGCCATGCACGTTTACTTTGTATTTTAAAATTTTTTGGTATTCCAAACCCCGAAGAGTACCTCATTGTTGATTCCCAGTGCTCAGGCCTCATTTTTTTTTTTTTTAATTAGTGCTGGTTTCTATGGGTTGCAAACTTTCCTTTATTAGCCGAAAGCAGAGGCTTCTGGTCGCTTTTAAATTTCTTCTTTCTTCACAGTTTTAAAAGAGCCCCTTGCCTCCTCTGTTTGTCATGACGTGTGCTGGAGCACAGAATAGAAAATGCAAAACAAGACAGCTGGACTGGAGGCTTTTCTTTTTAAAGAAGTTGATAGACAAATGGCCCAGGGTTCACTGTTCCTGCCAGCTGAGAGTTTAGCTTCCAGAAAGCGCTACTTTAGGGAACAAGCGAGGTAGTGTGGAGGGCCTGAAAGGCTTCATTGACACAACAGCCGGGAGGCCCTTGTACCACATTGTCTGGTATGCAGTGCCTTCGGAAACCAGCTCTCGAGGTCTACCCCCAACAGCCCCCAAGCTTAGAAAATTCGGGGTTTTGTTGTTGTTCTTGTCGGTTTTCTTCTTTTCTTTTTTGCCATGACGCTTGGTTTTCCAAGTGAAATTCCTGGAAAGGTATTTGCTTTTGTTTGTTTCTGTTTATGGTTTGCCCTTGGATGCTGGTCAATGATTCCCTTGGTCACTTGGCTACTTAGTAGGGACACTGGGGACCCGGGTGGTAGGGCTGAGGCAGTCTCCCTCACAGAGCAGTGGTTCAGCACTCATGTGTTTGTTCTCTGAACTAAAATCTAAGTGTGGCTATAAAAAATAAAGGAGCCCCGGGGTAGGAGGAGAGGTCAGGCAAATTTGAAGCTGACAATTTAAATCCTTGTTGATAGCGTCATCGTTTTCCTGAAGACTTATCTGGAGAGATTTAAGTTGGTGCTAAGGCAAAATAGAGTTGTAGGAGTGAAACTGTAGCCCCCCGGTAGACACTGGGAGTCTTTCCCAGGAAGATACAATCATCCGTGGCATGTTGGTTTGGTGTCGAAAGGCCAGGGGCCAGGCAACCCCTTCATCAATGGTTTTCATTCAAGTATTAATAGAGCTCCTATTATGTGTCTAGCCTCAAGAAGGGACGTGGCCTGTGTTCAAGCCCTTTGAAGAGTTCAGAGTCATAGACACACAGACTGTGAAAGATCCTCAGAGATCAGCAACCCTTCCCTTTTTCTGCAGGGAGAACCGAGGCCCGGAAAGGTGGCTTGCTCAAGGTTACACAGTTGGTGGCAGACTCTTGACAAGAAGACCAATCTTTCTATTGCCAGTTGGCTTCTTTTCCATTCAATTATTGTTGAAAGTGCCTTGTAGTTGTTAGAGAACAATCCAAGATGATGTATAATTCAGTGTTAAATTGAATAATCAATCGCCATCGCATATGGAGCATGTTCGTTGTTAACTGGAGTTATCTGAAAGTGTGACAGATTTTGAAGAATGGGAATGGTATGGACATGACAAAAGAACCAGAAAATCTGATCTCCGTTCTGTGTTGTCTGGGGTTATACAAGAAGAAATGACTTTCTCCAGGATGATGCCTTTAAATACGCCCTCCAACTGGGTTCGGTGGCTCATCTGTAATCCCAGCACTTTGGGAAGCCGAGGCGAGTGGATTGTCTGAGCCCGCGGGTTCGAGACCAGCCCAGGAAACTTGGCGAAACCAACTTGGCGAGACCTCGTCTCTACAATAAATAAAAAATTAGCTGGGCATGGTAATTTCCAGCTACTAGGAAGGCTGAGGTGGAAGGATCACCGGAGCCCAGCAGGTCAACGCTGGGGTGACCGTGAGTGTGCCACTGCACTCCAGCCTGGGCAACGGAGTGAAACTCCAATTCAAAAAAAAAAAAAAGCCCTCCACTGGAGCACATGTGTCCAGGAAAGGCCACTGCTGAGCATCCTGCAGAC
>CAUYQG010148985.1:0-18697 GCA_963574415.1 Tarsius wallacei
TCTTGGAAAGATTTTAATTCTCCCTCACTGTTGAAGCTTAACTTGGTGGGGTAGGTTATCCTTGGTTGAAATTGTTTGTCTTTTAGGACTTTGAGGATCGGGCTCCAAGCTCTCCTAGCTTGCAGGGTTTCTGTAGATAAATCTGCTGCTACTCTAATTGGTCTTCCATGGTAGGTGATCTGGTTTTTTTCTCTTGCTGCCTTTAGGTTTTTTTCTTTTATACCTACTTTTTTAGGTGAATTATTATGTGTCTAGGAGTTGTTCTCCACATTTGTTGTCTTGCAGGGGTTCTCTGAATCTCTTGTGCTTGAATTTTTGCATCCCTGGTTAGATGGATGAAGTTTTCTTGAATTATCTCATGAAAGGCTTGTTCCAGTGTGTACTCTGTCTGTCTTTCTGCTTCACGGAGACCAATCACCCTGAGGTTCGGTCTATTGAAGTAGTCGCTCATCTCTTAAAGGTTTTGTTCTTCCTTTTTGAGCTTGCTTTCTGTGTTTCTGACAGTTTGGATTAGTTCTATATTTTGGTCTTCAAGCTCTGAGATTCTTTCTTCTGCTTGGGTAATCCTGCTTTCCATGCTTGTCATTCTGTTATTTATTTCATCCACAGTATTCTTTATTGCTGTTATCTCAGTTATCAGCTCCTTCCTAGTTTCTTCTTGACTCTCCTCCATTCTTTTTCATCTCCATTATTGTCTTGATATCTATATTTGTAGTTTGAAACCAGTCATTTTAGGGGCTCTTCATTGTTTGCTTTCCGAAGTCAGTTTTCTCAGTGTCTGCCTTCCCAGGGGTCTGGGAGAGACCTATATTCTTCTTTTGGTTTTTCTTCATTTGTGTAGATTTCTCTTTCTCTCTTCCTTTCCTTCCCCTTCTTTAATTATGTTTTTCAGGGGGGGTGGGGTTGCTTTTGCTTCGCTTGTATAATCTCCTGTTCTTCCTTATGAGAGTCCTCTGGCTGCATCCACCTGTCGGTGTATGAGCCCACTGGAGCCTATTTCCCACTGTCTTACAATGTTTCTGTGCAGCAGAATGTTGGTTTGGTACCTGGAAGAAAGGGAGGGACAAAAGAACAAAGTAATGGAAGAAGGGGGTGTCAATAGGAAGTTAGAAAGAGAGAAGAGTGAGAGGGAGGACAGCCATACATACTAACTAAGCGGTGAAAAAGAGACACAAGGCCAGAGAGAAGTGAGTAAAGACAACTCCCTAAAGAGTACTTGTAGCTATACAAAGGCAGACCAAAAAAAATAAAATCATGTCTTTTGATGTGTTTTGCCTAACACAAACAGATAGTGTAAGTCAGTAAGCTAAGAGAAGTGATCAAAACAAACAGTCAAAGTGATAAAATCAAAAGTCAAAGTCAAAAACCAGACTAGCTCTGGGGTCTTTCCTGAGTGTGTAAAATGTTCATCTCTGCTATTTAGCCTCTCCCCTTATTTTCAATGCAGAGAGCTCCATTTACTGAGGCTTGGGTTTCTTTTCCTGAGCTGTAATCTGAGATGGCTGTTACTTAGTTCCCAGGAGAGTGGCTTTTTCTTCTGTTCAGTGACGTTTCCTTGGGAACCGAGGTGGAGCCTGCTTGTAGGTGGGCAGGACAATGCAAGTCTCTGCCTGGAGGAATGGCCGAAGTGATAGTTTCACTTTCGCGGATCCTTTTTCTCCACTCTTTGAGTCCGAGGTGCACCGCTGGCGCTCTATCTGGGGTTAGAGCTCTGGAATTCAGAGCTCCCAAACTCCCAAGCTTCGGTAAAAGTGGCCTTGGACTGTTCCCAGCGTATTTCAGCCAGAGATGGAATCAGCTTCTCTGATGGGCGGGTGGCCAGAGCCTCCCCGGCTGATCGGAGGCTCAGTCTGGGTATGTTGTAACCAGGGAGGGAGCTGAGATCTGAGATTTCCTATCAGCGGGGGAGCAACCAAGGACGCAATAGCCAGCCCTGCGTGGGACCGAGGGTCCCTGGGCCTCAGACCGATGCGTCTGGTTGTGGATGAGTGGGTGGGGAAAGGGAAGCAAGAGTCTTTTTGGGGAACTCACATTCGGAGAATCTCACAGTTCCACCTGTGTCATCACCATCTTGACCCGGAAGCCTCAACGTTGTTTTTATATCCATCCTACCCAAGACAATCTATAGGTGCAACACATTAGCCATTAAACTACCAACACCATTCTTCTCAGACCTGAAAACAATACAGAAATTCATATGTAAACATAAAAGACCATGCATAACCAAAAGAACTCTTAGGAAAAGAAACAAAGTAAGAAGTATCACACTTCCAAACTTTAAACTTTGCTATAAGGTGACAATAATCAAAACAGCCTGGTACAAGAAAAGGAATATAGACCAATGGAACAGGAAAGACAGTCCCAAAGCAAAACCTGAATTTCTTAATCAACTCATCTTCAACAGAGGTTTCCACCAACAACCACTGGAGAGAGGAGAACCTCTTCAATAAACAGACCTAAATGCAAAATCTCAAATTCTAAGGATCCTGGAAGAAAATGTGAAACGTTCTTATGCCTTTCGGAGTAGGCAAGCTATTCTTGATCAAATCCCAAAAAGCAAATGCCATAAGAGATAAGATAGACAAATGGGATCTCATCAAACTGAAAAGCTTCTGCAAAGCAAAAAAAAAAAAAAAACCATTAAGAGAGTGGGGAAATAGCCCACAAAATGGAAAAAAAAATATTTGCCAGCTGTATATCTGACAAAGGTCTACCATCCAGGATCTACAAGGAACTCGAACAAGTTGAAAGGAAAAAAAACAAACAGCCCTATTAAAAAGATTGCAAAATATATGAATAGGTACTTTTCAAAGGAAGGCATACAAGCAGTGAACAGATACATGAAAAAATGCTCAGCCTCACTAAATATCAAAGAAATGCAAATCAAAACCACATGGAGATACCACCTAACTCCAGTCAGCACGGTCATCACCAATAACTCGAAAAACAACAGGTGCTGGAGAGGATGTGAGCAACAGGGAACACTTCTACACAATTAGTGGAAGTGTAAACTAATACAACTTCTGTGGAAAACAGTGTAGTGATTCATAAAAGATCTAAAAATCGATGTTCTATGTGACCCTGCAATCTCCCTGCTGGAAATATACCCGGAGGAACTAAAATTCTTCTAAAACAAAATTTAAAAAACCCTGCACATGCATGTTTATTGCAGCATTATTCACAATAACAGAAACATGGAATCAATTCTGCTGCCCATCGAAAGTGGTACATATACATGATAGAATATTAAGTAGCCTTTAAAAAGGACAAAATTATGAACTTTGCATTAACTTGGATGAATTTAGAGTCTACCATACTCAGTGATCTATCACAGGAAAAAAAAACTAAGTATGGCATGTTCTTACTTATGGTGGATCCTGTACTCTTATCATACTAATACAAGAAAGGGTTTGGCAGTAACAGGACAAAATTGCCAGCAACAACCACTGGGGTGAGGAGAGCCTATTCAGTAAATGGTGCTGGGAAAACTGGCTGATCACATGCAGAACATTGAAACAAGACTCCTACCTATCACCATACAGAAAAATTAACTCTAAACGGATCAAAGACCTAAACATAAATTCTCAAACTATAAGAATCTTAGAAAATGCAAGAGACACTCTTATGGAAATTGGAACTGGCAACCAATTCCTGATTAGAACCCTAAGTGCCCATACCATAAGAAATAAGATAGACGGATGGAACCTCATCAAACAAAAGTTTCAGTAGAGCAAAATAAACCATCAAAAGAGTGGAAAGACAGCCCACAGAATGGGAAAAAAAAATATTTGCCAACTGTATATCTGACAAAGGCCTAACATCCAGGATCTATAAGGAACTCAAACATGCCAAAAAGTAAAGCAAACAAACAAAAAAACAAAAAAAACCCAACCCTATTAAAAAGTGGGCAAAAGATGTGAATAGACACTATTCATAAGAAGACATATGAACAGCCAACAGATACATACAAAAATGCTCAGCCTCACTAATCATCAAAGAAATGCAAATCAAAACCACATTGAGATACCACCTAACTCCCGTCAGGAAGGCCATCATCAATAACTAAAAAAACAACAGGTGCTGGAGAGGATATGGGGAAAAGGGAATGCTTCTACACTGTTGGTGGGAGTATAATCTAGCACAAAAACTGGGGAAAACAGTGTGGCAATTCCTAAAAGATATAAAAAATCAACCTTCCATACAACCCAGCAATCCCCCTTCCGGGAATATACCCAGAGGAAGTCAAATAATTCTATAAAAAAGATACCTGCACATGCATGTTTATTGTAGCACTTCATAGTAGCAAACACAGGAAACCACTGAGTATGATAGATTCTAAATCCATCCAAGAATTCTAGAAGTGAAATTTCAAAATCTTTTCACCAAAACATGAACATGACAATCCACTCTCTAGTCTCCTAGTAGCAAAAACATGGAACCAGCAATGCTGTCCATTGAAAGTGGACTGGATTCAAAATATGTGGCACATATATATTATGGAATATTACACAGCCATAAAGAAGGACAAAATTATGGACTTCATAGCAACTTGGATGGATCTAGAATCTATGATACTTGGTGATCAGTCACAGAAACAAAGAGCTGTGTTCCACACGTTCTAACCCATAAGCAGACCTTAACATTTATTACAATACTCTCAGAAAGGGATTGGCAGTAGTGGGACACTGCCAGGGGAGGGAGAGAGCTGGGAGGCATATAACATCAGTAAGGGTACCGGATCCCAAACCAAGCAAAGTGGGGACCGAAGGGTGGTCAAAGCTTCACCTGTACGATAACCACTTATGTACTTAATCCTGAATTGCACCTCACATCTTTTAAAAAAGTTATACAGATAAAGCCTATAAAAAAATCAATTTTGTTGCTGTTTTCCATCTTTCTTTCCTTCAGGGTGAGACTTACCCTCTTTCCAACTCCTCGTATTTCCTAGTTTAAACCTCAGAAATGCAAGTTTATTTTTGTTTCTCTTTTGAATAGTGTCCACAACATTTTTTTGATATATTAGACTGTATTTCTGAAACAATCCCTACTTTGTTATAACATAATACATTTAAATTGGACTTTAGTTTAAATTATTGGATCCTGTTTGATAATATTTTTTATATCATTTCTATGTGGATAATAAAAAATGAGATTGGTGTGAGCTTCATTTTGGGACATTCCTTATTGATTTTCATATCACTATTAATATTATACTCACTTCAACAAATGATTTAAAGTTTTTATGTTTTCTTATGATCTTGAAAATTTTATCAGTAGTGCGATTGCATGCTTTTTGAAATCATAGGGAGAAAAAAGTCATCGGGGGGATCAGATAAATTTTTGCTATTTCTTGCAAAGAAATTGGAATTCTTAGAGTTTATTTGACTAATGCACTTAGTTTTAATAATAAGTAAAGTACATAATAATTGAGCTGCATTTTGGAGTAAACATAAATTTATGTGTAATTTTTCTTTTTAGTTGTTTATTGCTTAATAGTCTTACTTGGTATATAGTGCACTCTCCATTTGTCCCTTGCATCATTTTAATGTATAACAGAGGTTGTTCTATTTTGTTGATTTCTCAAAGAGATAGCTTCAATGTTGACTCATTTATTCATTAGAGTCCTTTCTGTTTCCAGCTTATTATTTTCTGGTCTTGTATTTTCTATAGATACTATCTTATATTATTTATGCCATTGCTGAATGACAGTTATGTTTAATAGAGTTGAGATGATATGTTTTGTTATTCTCGGTTAAATCATATGAGATACGTGTTCCTGCATATGTGATATTGTGAAAGTACATGGATGTGCACCTGGGCACTAGGGAGTTCACACGGCTGAAACTGACCCAGGGGTGTCACTGTGAAAAAACATTTTTGAAAGTAATCAAGACTCACAGGAGGGTAGAGATTGGATTGTCATTTTCATGTTTGGGTGTGAAGATTTAAAAATTTAATTTCTAGAATTCTTGGATGGATTTAGAGCCTATCAAACTCAGTGATCTATCCCAGAAGCAAAAAACTGAATACCACATGTCATCATTCATAAGTGGGTCCTGAGCATTTATCGCAATACTACAAGAGAATATTCATCCCAATCAGTAGCAGCAGGACACTGCCAAGGGAGGGGATGGGCACATAACATCACTAAGGGTACCTGAGCCTAAACCAGGGGACATGAAAACCAGTGGGAGGCCCAAACTTCACCTGCACGTTGACCATTTATGTACCTAATCCTGACACGTACCCCACATCTCTAAGATAAAATTCAAAAAATGCCTTATTTATTCATTTATTTATTAAATAAATATATGTTGAACATTTATTACATAAAATGTACTATGGAAATGTTCAGGGAGAGAGTGAGAAATAAGGCAGAGGAATTTTCCTGAGGGAATTTACCTTCTAGAAAAGACAAAGCAGACATATGCACATACACCCAGTCATCCACATACACCCATTCACGCACACACATATGTGCACCCCCCACACACATACATGAACACACATGCATGCACACAAGTTCCCATTTCATTCTCCAATTATTGATAATACTGTGCAATATTATGTGTTACAGGGACATTGAAAAGACTCTTAGAATTATAAGACACATCCAAGAATTTGTACTGGAAGAGGCAGAAAAGTTGTCATAGGGACACAGATACTTGGGCTGGATTATAAAGTGGTGTGGGAATTTTTCCAGTTCTAGAAAATAAAAAAGTGTAATCTTTAGCATGGAAAATTATTAGCACATGCAAAAGAACGAGCTCAGATAATGAATACACTGAATGTTACTAACATAGCTAGAGTAAGGGAAGTAACTGAAAGGCAGGTAATGAGGTTGAGATTATGTGTCAAGGGAAAGATTGTGAATGACTTTCAAGGCTCCTATAAACCGCGTTTAAATTATACTGAACACTGATCCCAGGCTCTGAATTTGACTACGATTATTCTTTCCTTCCAATCCCCTGCTCTTTCTGTGACCATTAGTAGTTTTCAGTCTTAAGCCCTTTCTCCACCACCAATTCTTTTCTATGCAATCTCATTACTGGGATATAGGCTGTTCCCCACTCCTATTATCTTCTGGTATACATTCTCATTTCTCATTCAGCTGGGCAACCACTGCTCCAGCTAGCTGGAATATTTCTCCGAAAGCCACAGTGACTATTTACTTCCTGCCAGCCTCTGTATGAGTCAGACATTTTGGCTGCAATATTGAGGTTAGGACTGCAAACCTACAGCTGAAAGACACCATATGCTGTGACGCCATGTGCCGACCATCACATTCTGGCCACAATCTTGCTTGTATGCACAGGGATTCAAAGTCACTTTATTCAGGGAAAATTGGTGCCCTGGAATGTCTATAAACCTTCACTTGTCAATTATTGCTTTGGTGTTTTTGAGCCTTTCCTATTGCCATCAGATTCGATGACCTTTCAGAGCCCCTGCATCATTTTGACAGGAGGCGAGACCTTGCATCAAAGTAAATCACCAAAGCCCCAAACAATTCAGAAGTTCAGGCAGATGGGCCACATTTATTCCCAAAACAAGTCTTTGGCAGGGGGGTACCTGGTTTGATAGAAGAGAAGGATGCAGTATGCCTCAAGAAAAAAAAAAGTGCTCGTGGTAGAGCACTGACATCTGTGCTTCTAGAGAAAAGAAGCCAAGATGTCTCAAGCTACTGTTGAATCCTCTCCAGGCTTCGGGAACTGAAGGTTGTTGAAGGCCCTCAGAACACTGTAAATCCTTAACTGGTCCCCAGACTCTTTTCAAATCCGCTGGAAAAAAAAAAGATGGGGTGGCTTCTTATATCACTAGCGACTGGAGTTTCCTTGATTCAAAAATCTTATATTATCTACTTTGCTCCACCCATGTTTATGAATATATTAGCCACACTAAATATATATATTTTTAGAAATTTATCATTTTAAAAAATTTAGATGAAAGCTAAGCCACATAATCTCTCTCTTTCTCTACATTATGTTGAAGGTTGGTTTTGTTTTACATTAATTGCATAGAGATTGTAGATTTTAAAAAATTTATTTTATTTAAGTTCTACTATGTGTTAACATGTTGAATATGGCAGAGATGAAGAAGTTAATGTTGATATCATCCTCTGGCAGATACACTTTCAGGGAGGCAGCCTGAGACATGATTAGCAACGTCTAAGGTACACAGGCTCACCTCCATATCTCTGGATTAAAGCTCTGGTCCAACAAACATGCCTGTTATGCTTTATTTTTCCAGGACTTTGAATCCCTGTTTTACAGCAGTTGCTTCCACTTCTGCATCCTCTAAAACCCATAGTCTCCCTCCAGCACAGAGTTCTTGTTATTCATGAGTACGCTTATAGGTCTCTGAATATCATAACATTGCCTGCAAAATATGTTTTGGAGAATATTTATTTTGTCGGCATCCAAACAAAACCCAGACTTGATTCAAATCCCTTTTAAGTACATCATATTTTTTAAATAATAAAATTGTGGCAATAAGCAGAAAATCAGTATTTGGGGATTGTCTAGCTACTGGGTCTTGTATTTGTGTGTTGGGCAACTGTCCATAGTTAAAGTAGCCACACCATGTTGCCTTTTGCCAATCTGGCCCAAGTGTGAATATTGCCAGGCCCTCCAGTTCCTTCTGACAAGGCACTGCTAGTGGAGAACAATGGATAAGGCTTGACTGAACACTGGTACTGAACAAAAACAAAATCAATACAGTCAGTGCCATCTAACTAGATGCTCTTATTTAGAAAATATGTTCGGTCATCCTCAGCTTTTATTCTAACCAAGGATTATCACCTGACATTCTTCTTGAGTCACCAGAGAGTGATCTGAAGTATTTCGAGACACTCTGTTGTATAAAATGGAAGCTCAGCTTGAGAAGTTCAAACAGGGGCTCTTTCTGGGTGACTGAACTACCTCTCCTGCTGTTTGTAGACATGGCTTTTCTCATGATTGACAATGCTAATGAGGTGTCCCTACCTCTGTCTGTCTTCTGGGTCTTTTTTACTTACCACCTCCTTGAAACTGGTTTTGATTTTCTACATCTTATCATAATGCTTTTTTTTCCTTTTATTTCTGGCTCATCCTTTAAATCTGCAGAACTACCTCCAAGCTGAAATGGAGTCATTCTTTTAGATTTGAACTTTCTCCTCTAGTTTACAAATTTCATTGGGTCAGTAATTGGTGCCTGCTTCAGGCAGGCAAGCAGATGGAGTGCATACCCAGAGGACCTAGAGGCTATTCCCCCACAATCAGTACCTTGTGGATCTCAGGAAAAGTTCATTCCTGTAAGATTTTCCCTGCTATCTGACCGCTTGAATGGTAGAAAGTAAATGTATCTGACAACATTTGCTTGGTTAAGTGGCTCCCTTTTTGCTTGCTGATTACTTCTGCCAATATCTGGAATTTTAAATGTAGCACCTACGTGTCATGGGCAGTTCACCTCAGCAGACTGTTATATCATTCATTAATTCACTCATTTTCACATAACAGTATGTAAAAAAATTACAGGCATTGTGGCAGGCAATGGCCATATAATAATAAGACTGAATCACTTCCTTTGGGAAGTTTCTCTTGTAGTGCAAAAAAGCAGATGAAGAAGCATGCAATCGTATAGCTGAAGTACTAAAGGGTGTTTCCCTGGAACTATAAACAAGATGAGGAATGATTTCTACCTTACACAGAACTTGTCCTCAGAGAGGAGCTTTTAGGGACCTGGGTTCAGTGGGAAAATATAGGTCCTCCACATGTAGGGAGAAGCACAGGAACACTCTGGAAATCAAAGCAGTTACTTGTGAAGGACACTTCTCAAGTTTAAGGATCACATGGTAGCCACTCATGGGAAAGGTCATTCCAGAGCTCCCTGCCTGGTCCTTTCAAAAAGCATGTCCCGGAGATGCTAAGTTTTTATGACGGGGAAACAATAATTGGTCTCTGATACTGATGTTCTCCTCCTTTAGACATTCTAAGTATCTGGGTGTGACATTTAGTCATGTCTGCCACTTCACACGAAGCAATGGAGTAGAACAAAATTAATTGTTCCAAAATGACTTTAGCCTCTAAAATTCAATGCATTCCCTGTGCTCTCATAATTTTATATTTACCCTTCAGGGAAAATGATAAAAAAATATTTCCAATGAGTTAACTGCAGAAGAGAATTGTTACAGTATATGTAAAAGTGAAGTCAATATTAAATTAGAAGCCAATCATTAATGGTGATTATATTGAAATTAATTGCTCTAATTAAATCTGAATTCACTTGTTTAAAAAAAAAAAACTCTTCTGAGGCAGACCGATCCTAGGCAATTCTAGTCAAGCAAATCAATTCAGTTCAATCTGAATCAATTCAAACATATTCAACAAGTATTTTCTGTGCCTTTTACTTAGGGCCAAACCCTGCAGCAAACTGCAGATGCAAGCATGATCACAGTATAATGCCCACACTCAAGGGAAATAATAATAATAATAATAATAATAATAATAATAATATAGAACTGTGCTCATTGTGCTGGGGAATACAGGTAGGCATGACCAATTCAATCTGGGGGAAATAATTCTTCAAAAAGAAGTGGTTTCTATACTGAATCTTAGGGTTTGAGAAAGATTTCAAGCAGGACTCAAATACGGAAGGATAGCTTGGATATCAAGACAAGAAAAGAATCAAGCCTCAGAGCAGGCAGGCACATTGTTTCATTATTATGTGGACAGATTGCTGTGTTCATGGCATTGGTTGCGTTGGGAGACAGGCAGGGAATGAAATAGAAAAGATGGACAGCATCTGGAAAGTCCAACCTTTGCTATGGTGAATACTACAATAACATCATTGCTATACTGCAGTATAACATTTTGGTGAATACTACAGCAACATTATTACATTTGACGTCATCAAAATGTGTTAAAATTCGCATTTTATCCCCAATTTTGGTGCTTTTTTGTAGGTTCTGTTAGGATACTTTGCCTCCTTTGACCTTCACCCTATAAACTCAAATCTCACAAAAGGTTTTGGCATCAGTCAAAAAGTAATGCTTTTGGTGGTAACTGGACATCTGGCTTTGGAGAAGAAAGGGAGAACTAATCAAAATGGGCATATCCAATTGCACCTTGGACAACGGACCAAGGAAAGCAGCAGCTGGAGATCTACCAGTGTGCTCACATCTACCTGGTAGCAGGGGGTTAAAACAACAACAACAACAACAACATAAAAAAACAAAAATCCCCCAAACAGCACAATTGCATGATTAAAGATTATAAAAAATACTGACAAATTTATGAGCTCTCAGTGATGAGAGAAAAAACTAGGCAATATAGGTCATTACTGTCTTAGCCTAACCAATACAAGTCTAGAGAAAAAATATAATAAACCTCGATAGCTTGTCCATATTTTGTGAAGATTTGGTTTACTTTTCATTTTTGCAAAGTTTAGTTATTTAACACAGAATGATTGACAAATTATGAGTATTGGTACATCTGTTAAGATGGTTTCAAGGATTCTCATGTCTGCTACATTTTGGAGACGGCAGGGAGAGAACTGGATGATTACAGTGCAGTGGATGACATACAATGATAATGGGGAGGGTGGTTATGGATTAATTAATTCTGAACAAATTAATCTTCCCTGATTTACACAATAAACACATTCCTGAAATTATCAGAGTGAATTACATTCTGGTTTGTAGGTGATCCTTCTATGGACAATATGGTCTCCATATTAATGTGTTTTTCTTTGGCTGAGTTTTCTTAAAGTTAGCACTTTCTTATGACTATTTGCCAGTTAAAAAATAATACTACACAGAAATTACTTAATGAGCACTGTATTTAAATTCGGAACTTTTACAAAAAGGATAATAAACAAACTCAAGTTCTTTGGATATGATTTTGCACACCAGGCTCTCACACCTCAGTCTGAGCTGGAAATTTACCTATGCCCACATTCAATCCCATGTGGTGGGAAGATCTGGTACTTCTTCCAGAACTGTCTCATTTTGCAGTAAGCTATTCTGTTTCACCAATGCATCCTAAGCTATAAAAATGACACTGTAAGTTTCACCAGACTCAACATTTCAAATTTATAACAACACATCTTAAGTGTGTTACCATGCAATCATGACTCCTCATATCTGCAACTATTTCATAAAATACTCATGATACTGACATTTTGATGCAAATTTTCCATCACTAGATCTTCAAAGCCAGCAACTTCACTCTTACCCTTCTTCCATTTTCACACTTGTTTTTTTTTCCCCCACTTACTGCTAGAAAATATTCTATGCTTTTAAGGACTCATATAACTAGATTAGACACTCCCAGAAAATCCCAAATAATATCGCCCCCTCAGAGTCAGTATCCTTAATTATGTTTGCAAAATTACTTTTGCTATGTGAGATAACAAATTTACAGGCTCTGGAAGTTGTTGATTTCCTATAATTCACCTTAATATGTATAATTTAAAATAGTTAAGACAGTGCAATATGTTTGTTTGTAAATTAGCTTTAACCTATAATTCCAAGCTGATGAGCTAAAATCTTAATTACCTTAATCAGGATTACACACACCAGGGATGGATAGTTAACATTTGAGTGCCTCTAAGTAGACCTTGTATCTCCAGAATACTTCAAATATAGCTATCTAAATCTTCAGCTGAGATTTTTCAGTTAGCATGATTGTAGATAGAAATAACTTTTAAATTCTAAAATAAATTGCTTAAGATATGGTTAAGAAAATAGTTGGCTATATATATGGTAGAGTTACTTCTATCTCTTATTTGAATGGGTACAAAAATGTAACCATATTAGAAGAAAAGGAGAAATTCAGGTACTGAAAATGTGTTTTAATAGCCTAAATGATGGTGCTAGGTGAGCTTTGGTTCTAAAGGTACCACACAAGGAAGACAAAGTTTTCAACCTACTGCATACTTTGGCAAGGAAAATCTATTTTTGTCTTCCAATCTACATTTATGACCTAAGTCAGGTATATACGCCTGGCTTGCTTCTGTAACATTTTTTATGCACACAGTCTGTTATGCACTGTGGTTTCAGATGTGCAATAATTTGTACAATGATTTATTCTCAAGTATGCCTTAAGCAGAACAAATGTTTCTTCTACATAATTCCTTGCCTTAATAAACATGTAATATAAATTTAAGCAAACTTCTATTTTGTGTATTTAGAAACTACAAAGCAAAAAAGTGAACATTTAATGGAGTTTGTATTTTGCATACTCAAGGTGAGAATTAAGTTTCAAATAAACCTACAATATTTTATCTGAAAAAAAAAATGTGGTTACTCACACCCCTCACACCTTTGTAGTATTGACCTAGATTTTGAACTCTATTTGGTACTGGGCACACACTTAAAGGCAAACTCTGTTGCCTTATTCACCTAGAAGTTAGGTTGACAAGGCAACACAAGATCATTGTACTCACTTTAAACGAAGCTATTCATTCAAGGACTTCATAGAGAATCTTACTTGGGATAGACAAAGCGGATTCCAAAAAGCTTGCAGGAGGAAGCTATAAGTTCTGGGTCTCTATGTGAGAAAATAGTGTGTGTTTGTGTGCTTCACAGACTTAGACTTACACTTTTTTGTCTGCAAAATCATCCTAGTAGCAAGACGTGTTTGTGCATGCATGAGTGTAATACTTTAGCATCTACTTAGTCTTTTAATGGAGGTCATCAATATTGATGAAAAGAAAGTGACAGTTGTTGAACAATCAAAATGATTTAGTTTATTTCTCAATAGGAATAGGTGTCGAACCCTCCATGTATGATAAGAAAAGGGAACTGAGTTTAGAACACTAACACATAATTTTAAAAATATGTATGTCAAATCCAAGTAAGAAAAATGAATTAGTGGATTTCTATTTCATGTGTTGTTGTGAAAATTGCAAAAATTAACATGATGGATATGCAACTTATTGAATAGAGTCATGTAATTATTTTAGAACATTTATTTCATTTAGTTCTAATAATTATAGTATGTAATAATTATCATTTTACATTTTCATTTTACAAGTGGGGAAACTGAAGCTTACAGAAGATGGCAAAACCTTATTTAAGATCACATATAAAGTAAGTTTTAGAGACATGTTTTAAACACAGATATGTAATAGGTAATACCAACATTCTATAAGCCACAGAATAAAGTCCTCCTTATTTGGAACTTCACAGGGTGCTGGTACAAATTATGTATTCAAAAGGTGCTCAGTTCCTTTCTCCATCTTGTGCTACAGATAAATTAGCAGGGATATGGATATGACATGTCAGAGAAAGAGAATGTTCTGGCAACACAAATTTCATTTGAAGCCATGAGGTGACTCTTACTGTGAACGTTGCATCTGTTTATGGCAGAAATATATGTCAACAGAAAGGTCTTTCCTTGCTTAACTGGATAAATCAGTTTCTGTTTTCAATTAATTCAGCTAATAGGGCAGAGGATCAGTCAACCTGTTTCCTCACCCAAGGAAAAAGCGGAGGCACAAGATGAAGCCAACTAGACACCAGGTGTGTCGTTCCCGCAAACCTAATATTCAGTAGATAACTAAGTACTTGGGATCCTAACCAAAAGGGAAATTAAGCTATTGAACAAGATGCATAATGTAGATTTAAGTGTACTTTCACAAATTAAAGGTACAACTATGCTTGTTGTTTCTTGACTTCCTGGGTTAGAAGCTGGCGCACACAGACAAGAAGCCATTAGAGAAAAGAAGAATGTGATGGCCGAGCCTTGGAGAGAAGTTATGGGTCACTGCTTGAGTGTGAACATACTCACAGAGAAGCTATTTTGACAGTCTCTGGAAAAATCAGATAATGTTAACAATATATAAAAATTCCAGCCTCTAAATAATTTACAAAACATTCTGAGCCAGTTTTGGAATTACATTATTTTCATGGCCGTAGTTCTATTGCTTATTGGCAATTTATTTTAACCAAAATAATATTGTCGTTGACATTTTTAAGGTGTCAGTCTTTTACTTCAGAAGATATTTTGGCTCACTACATTCTAAACTTGTTTACTCAGCATGTACTCATTCATATTTATTATTTAGCAGAATATGAAGAAAGACATGCTGGCATAAGGCATAACCTTGCCCTTAATACGTGTACAACTCAGCAGCGAGTTTAGACTTGGACCCAGAGTGGGAAGGGTTATCCACTCATTAGCAAGGCTCTGTTAAACACCTTATTTATATATGCAGTTCTATCTGGGAGTATAGCAAAAAATCAAAATTGAAACACACAAAGATTTAAAACAACAGCCTGTCTTATAAAATTTACATTTTAGTTGTTGGAGAGAGAAAATAAAAATGAATATAGAATGCCTAGAATTTTACATGGAATGGTAGACAGAATGAGAAACGCCACCCACCCTCAGGTGACCATGTCTTAATCCAAGAACCTGTGAATATGTACTTTACATGAAAAAGGGACTTTGTAACTGTGATTAAGATTACACATTTTGAGATGATGGGAAGTGTATCCTGAATTATCCAGATGGGCCCAATCTAATTACAAGAGTCACAAAAAGCTGAGAATCTTTTCCAGATGTTGTCAGAGAAGATGTGATGAGGGAAGCAGGACCAGAGAGATGCTACATCATTGTTTTTTTGTTTTTTTTTTTTTAAAAAAAAAGAAGCCATGAGCCAAGGAATGTGGGTGCCTCTAGAAACTGGAGAATTCAGGGAAATGTATTCTCTTCTAGAGCCTCCACAGAGAAACTCAGCTCTACTAACACCTCAGTTTAGTCCAGTAAGCTAGAAACTTACTGTGTTCCAAGCCACTAAGTTACTGGAATTTGTTATAACAGCAATAGAAATCCAATTCACATGGTGAGAGTACTAAGGAGAAGTATACAGCATGGAAGGAGAAAAGGAATGTTGATGGTGTAGATTGTGGCAGTTTTTATCAGGGTGGATGGAAAGGGCTTCCTTGGGATGAGAAGGGTGAGAGAGAGAGAGAGAGTACTGTTAATCAGGCAAGACCATACAGATAGAAGAATAAGAATGGGAAATATATGCTGTTTAGGAGAAACAGTTAATATCTGGGGACAAGGAAAGAGATGGACCAAGGGCAGAAAGAGATTCAAAGCTTTTGATGTAAATAATTTTAGGGGTATTTATGCGCTATGATCAAATGATGATGCAAAGAAGAGAGATTTTTGAGATTTAGTTCATTGAAATTAAATGTTGATGAGGGAGAAAGACTGTGTGGTTCAAATAAAAGTTTTACTGATCATATATATATATATATATATATATATGATGTATATGATATATATATGATATGTATATGTCTATACCATAAACACACACACACACACACACACACACACACACACACACACAACCAGGTGGGATTTACTTCAGGTATACAATGTGGTTCAAATTTCTAAAAAATTAATTAAACATTTAAAAAAATCTGTCATATCAGCAGGCTATCAAAGATATATGATCGTAACAATAAATGCAGAAAAATATCTGACAATACCCAACACCAATTCCTTATGAAAATACCCAGCAAACTAAGAGTAGAGTTGAAGAAATTCAACTTCATTTGAGAGAGATGACATATTAAATGCAGTTAGGAGAGATTTTGATCCAATAATACCTCATTTGAAAACCTGACAAAGCCAAACATGTGAATCTAAACAAAAAGAATAAGGCACAATGACTAATTTATTCACCAACTTAATGAGGAAGGATTTTGCCAAGTTCTAGGTAAGAATTCTGGGGAAGAGCTTGGTTGGGATAGTAAAGATGAGTAAGCAGAAGCAAACACTTGCAGAAGCAAACAGTTGAGGTAAGGAAGCACATAGCATCACATCAAAGGAGCATTTAAGAAGGATGTTGAAAGTTGATATGGTCTAAATGCATAAAATGGAAGAAACAATAGTGGTCTATAAAAGTTTCATATTTCTCTAAATTTCTCTCTGTGTTTTTTTAAGTGGAAAAATAATTGTGGCAGGATTAATTTATTCTTGCAAGGTCTAAAGAAGATCAGCTAATATTGCAATCTAATCACCATCTTATGTCTCCATTTCTCTTCCATATGTAACAGGTAAAGACCTTTTTTCATTATCTGTTTATTTCTTCCTGATGTTTATAGATTTAATGGAAGTTTCTCAAACTAATAAAAATGTTAACATGATGAGTAACAGTAGTGATTTCATCTTATTTCACAGACTTTATCTTGTCTCTTATTTAACGGTATTAAACTAACTTGCTTATAAAGTAAAGTCAAATTCATGCATGATAATCTACTTAACAATTTATAAACCTTGAACTGAAGGAAACATGTTCTTGAAAACATATTTAAAATCCAATGCGTGAAAACAGTGAAATACTTATAAAGAAAAAAGTTAGAAAGAGACCGATTTTCCGGATTATACCAAAAACTTTCCGTAATCTTACATAACAGTTGTTAAGAGTCTGTGCCTAATAAATAAATATGCATCATAGTATTCATGAGAATTCAACATTTACTAATTTTTAATTTTGTTCTTTAACTCACTTAAAAAATATAAGTGAAATGTAGGCCAAACCTTTAGATATACTAGTAAGAATATTAAATATGTAGACTACCTACATATTGGAGCTCACTTTTTATCTTGAATATTTAGAAACAAACAGAGGATTAAAGAAACAATAATTGCTGAAACAAAATTCAGATATACTCTGGAAACTTTAAATCAGTCTAAAAAGAATCTCAGATTTTTAGTGTTTTTACATTCCCCTGTTGAGTGAGTTATTTAAAATAATCTTATGTCAGAAATGCTGTCTAAAATGAAATTTGTTGACTATGTTCTGGAATATAAATGGAACCTACATGATATTTAACAGCATCATTTAAAAGAGGTCTAATTATCTGACTAATCCCTGCTTCATACAATGCCCATCAACAAGTAACAAATGCCTTAAACTTCAATCTGTTCAGTGTAAAATGAGGATAAAGAGCTGTGAGAGTCGGGCTCGATGGCTCAGCCTGTAAACCCGCGCTTTGGGAGGCTGAGGTGAGTGGATTGCCCGAGCCCGCGGGTTTGAGACCCGCCTGGGCAACTTGGCAAGACCTCATCTCTACAATAAATAAAAAATCAGCTGGGTGTGGTAGCACGCGCCTGTAGTTCCAGCTACTCGGAAGGCTGAGGCGGAAGGATTGCCAGAGCCCAGCAGGTCGAGGCTGCAGTGGCTGGGAGCGGCCACTACACTCCAGTCTGGGCGACAGAGTGAGACTCCAACTCAAAAAGAAAAAAAAGAGCTGTGAGAATTTAATAAATGATGCTTAGCCGGCCTGGGTGGCTCAGCCTGTAATCCCGCGCTTTGGGAGGCTGAGATGAGTGGAATGCCTGAGCCCGCGGATTTGAGACCCGCCCGGGGAACTTGGTGAGACCTCATCTCTACAGTAAATCAAAAAATTAGCCCGGGGTGTGGTAGCACAGCGCCTGTGGTTCCAGCTACTTGGAAGGCTGAGGCGGAAGGATCGCCGGAGCCCAGCAGGTCGAGGCTGCTGTGGCCGGGAGCGGCCACTGCAAACCATTCTGGGCAACGTTGTGATACTCAAACAAAAAAAAAAAAAAAAAAAAAGAAATGGAGTTTCTATGTATTTAATGATGGCCCACTTTATGCTCAGAAAGTCACACCCACAATTTCTTTCGATATATGCCACTCTATGCTATGTTGAGGTTAGGCTTCTGTAGATCTTGCC
>CAUYQG010148993.1:0-30815 GCA_963574415.1 Tarsius wallacei
AAAAAAAAAAAACATCTGCCAGGTGCTTTGGGAAGGGTCCCCAGGTACAACATTTTTTCACACAAAGACTGCTCCAAAGCCCTGGGCCAGCAACTGTTGTTCTGGCCCCCAGAGACTTTGTTATGGAGATAACCTGTTTCCCTGGATAATTTGAATAAGGAAGTTAAGTTTGTAAAGAGTTAAATTTGTTAGAAAGCTCATAATATGTATTAGTTAATTTGGGATATGAGTTCTGTTTTAAAGTTGATTAATGAGAAGCTTCATAGTTTTATAGTTTTGAGATTTTATATTGGTGGGTTGCGGGGACTCTTTTTTTAATAGGGTAACATCATCATGTTGGGATTATGTTGTTTTGGGTGTAAATAGTCTCCGTCCTTAGAACATTGGTCAATCACGGAAGAGAATACTTAAACATCGTTTTAACATCACAAAAAGAAACCATGTAATTTGTTGTAAGTGACTTGTTCTGTAATGATGATTTTAACTTGCTCCGTGGCAGCAACTTGCAGGGGATTATTTCCCTTGTAGAGGGAAATATAAGCTCGTAACTACCCGCAATAAAATGGCACCTGCACCCTTCTAACAGGTGTCCAAGTCTTTCTCTCTCCTTTTCTCTCTCCCCTCAAATGGCGGCACTGTCTCCATCTTTTGGGGTACCCCTTGGATTTTGCAGGAGCAGGACTCCGGCAGGTTATACATATGAAACTTTAACCATCTGTCTGTTTGTAACAATCCAATGTAAAATCCCTTAGAGTGAACGGACCAGAGATGTGAAATGATTTGTTCCTGCTTATTTATAATTACGAACAGGCAAATTTGTTAAAAACCCTTATAAATTATTAAACTACAGTTTTAGTTGTAAGGTGTGGACAATTAGTTGAGAGTAATCAGTTCCCATCCTTATTGTACTCATAGAGAGGACCCAGTATTTTATCCATCCTGCAAGAAAAGTACTAGGCTTAGTAAAAGTGACTTAACTAGGTGGGAATGGCCAGTTCCCAAACCTTATGTCATGCAAGGTGTTTAGCATTTAAAGTTTTACCTGTCTTTTAAGAGGGTGCTAATTAGGCACAACAGGTGACTTAACCTTTTGTTTATAAAATACAATTTGAGCAAGTCTGATATAACAAATATTGGTGTTATTTAGCATTTTAACATATGGTAAAGTTGGAAGTAAAATTTTATTAAAGCACTTGCACGTTTAGTGGGAAAAGCAGATTAAAATTACAATTGACTCCTTTAGTTGGTTAACAGGATTAATTAATATGTGCTCCCTTTACTCTTGTCTGGGAGGAAGGTTGATATTGTCCAAGTTTAGATTTAACTTGAGAGATCTGTTATAGAAGAAAAAAAAAAAGAACTTTAATATCTTATGTACCGGCCACCCCCAGGAGAGACCAGTTAACTCATGTGGAAACCTGAAAGAGCTTTCCAAGTACATGTTGGGGGTGGTGAGGAGGTGGCATACATGGTTTGACTTGCTGCAGCTAGTAGGGCTGCTGCCAGGGGGTTATTAGGCAGTGAGGGAAGGGGGACAAGAAGGCTGGAGGCTGGGACCTTTGGCACTGGCCCCTTCTCCGAAGGTGAAAGTGAAGAGAGACTGGAGGCCAGGGTTAGGTGTCATGGCTGTAGATGCCGGACCCACCTCTGCAGGTAGAGGTGGAAGACGAGAAGGAGGAGCAGGAAGGAAACTGATGGAGAGTGGAGTAAAAGCAGATTATGAGAGACATGAGACAAAAATAGGCAGGAGGAACAGATATCTGGGTGGCAAGCTAACTTATGAAAGACCTGAATATATGGAATTTTAAGGTAATTGTCATTTCCTTTTAAGTATAAAGAAAACTTCAGGAGTGTAATCGGAATTAGGAAACCACCTTTCTGGCCAGGTTTTGTCATCCCCCAGCTTATATTGTGGAATTTCTCATACTTGGTCACCAGCTGAAAGGGTCAGCGGGGGAAAGGTGGGCTGGAACCCGTGCCAGAGTCGTTAAGCAGTATTGTAGTAAAAGGAAACAGGGATATAGTTGGGATGGGCTCTTGGTTTTATGGATTTGCTTTTGGGTTTTAAAAGTCTGAGAGACCCAGGAATTTATTTAAACAACAAAGCCAGGGGTCCAAGAGCATATTTAAATATGTGGGTGTGTAGGTGATAAATGAGGGATGACTCAGAGGTGCAGAAAGGCATACTGTGTAGCTGTGGAAGTTTTAAGGTTTTTGTGAAGTTGTTTTGTCAACAAAAAGAAAAACAGCAAAGAGCCAGGCTCGGTGGCTCAGCCTGGAATCCCGCGCATTGGGAGGCTGAGTGGATTGCCTGAGCCTGTGGGTTCGAGACCCGCCTGGGCAGCTTGGTGAGACCTGATCTCTACAATAAATAAAAAAAAAAATCAGCTGGGCGTGGTAGCACATGCCTGTAATTCTGGCTACGTGGAAGGCTGAGGCAGAAGGATCGCCGGAGCCCAGCAGGTCGAGGCTGCAGTGTACTGCACTGCAGTCTGGGCAACAGAGTGAGACTCCAACTCAAAAAAAAAAAAAAAAAAAGAAAAAAAACAGCAAAGAAACCAAGCACTTGTCTTTCACCTGTTGGGATCTTCTTGCCTCCCTAGGGCGTAGCCCTAGGCAGAGACCATCACTTGTCTTTTGAGATTTAGCCCAGTTTACAGGAAACTTAGAGATCTTGGTTAGAAGAAAATAAGAGTTAATTTTAGTTTTTCATCCTGTCAGCCTGCAGCAATTTGATGTTTTTCTCCGGGACTTTTTAGCATGCTGAGGTGTAGCCTTAGAGCTTTTAGTTGCCACCAGGTTTTAACATAGTTCATAGAGGGTTAGTTAGGAAATAAGGGAGAGAGAGAGAGAGATTTTGGAAATCTCAATGAGACCCCCAGAAAAATGTTAGGGTTAGGTGGGTATGAAGGGGCCCAGCACTGCCAGAGCTGGCATGCCAGAAGTGCACTGGTAACCAGAAACTTGAGTAACACAAAGATTTGTAACACAAAGAGATGAAGAAAAGAAGAAGTTTATTTAAGAAAAGATTACTTTTCACAGACAGGAAGAGGAGACTTAAGGTGGAGGTCGTGGAGCAGGATTTGGGGCAGCTGCAGTGGGATTAGAAGCCATGGGGGGTTGACTGATTAGAAGGGTGGAAGGAAGACAGAGAAGTTTGAGCAGGAATTGGGAGGTGTTGTGTTAGGAGCAGAGTGGGCTAGGAGTATTTGAGAAGTAAAGCAAGATTTACAAAGAGAGGGCTGAGAGTGAACAGTGAAGAAAGCCTGAACATAAGGGATTTCTGACCACTTGTCATTGCGGTGGTAGAAGTTATTGAGATCCTGTAAAATTTTGAAATGGAAAGTTCCGTTTTCTGACCATTGGGAACCATTACTAAGTTTGTATTGTGACCTGACCATATTACAATAGAAGTTTTTTTGGTTTAATTTCCTCTTGGAAACCCAAGGCCTTGAATTTTTGGAGAAAGCATCCTAGAAGAGTAGATTTTGGAGGTCGGGATTGAGAATTTCCCATTGTAGCCGAATAGGGAGAGTGGTCAAGAGTGAGGAATGAGGAGAAAGGTCCTAGAGAAAAGGTGTTCCTGTTTTCATGGCCTTCTCAGAGAGTACTGATGGTCTGCCGTGGAATGAGCATCCTCAATTCCAGGGCCAGACTGACTCGAAGGTCGTGGGGATCCTCACGCCTAGTGCTAGTACTTCGAGACGAGAGAGGGAGAGACAAGAGAGGGAGAGAGGATCCGATGAGAGGTTTCACTCACCCTTGTAACCGATGGATGAAATGTGAGCCGGTGCATGGATGGTAATTTAGCAAGGCAAGTGGAGATTCCTGTTCCAGGGCTTGTCTCGGCTTCTCAGCAAGGTTTAAGGGAGGGGACCACCAGAGGTGAGCTTGTGAGAGAAGAGCCCACCCAGTTGCCGTGGATTTTCTCCAGGGTTGAAAGGAGCACACACTTTATGTTAGCCGGAGAGATTTCAAGCTGTGTCCTTATGACAGGTCCAGAAGAGGCAGCCAGGAAGCGGATCAAGCCCCAGGAGGAAAAGGGAGAAGGGGAGAGAAAGAGAGGGGCGATCCAGGGAGTCCTACCCAAAACCTCTTCCCAGGTTTCAGCACCGAAAATGTAAAGTACGCCGAGAAGGAAGAGAGGAGCCACTGGTGCTTAAAAAGGTTTATTAAAGAAAAGAAGGTAGAGATGGGTGGCTCTATAGAGAGAAACCAGCGGCCTTTGTTCTCTTGCAGGCCACTTCTAAAATCCTAGTCGAGCTCAAGAAGCAGTTTAGGGAGTTTAAGCTGTCCTTTGTTGTCTGGCCTTGAGATGCAGATGTTAGCACTGTTATAGGCTACTGGTCCCACAGCCTTGAAGTGCAGATGTCTGCACTAAACCAGTCACCATCAAGGATATTGTTACTCACTTGTCTCTGAAATGCAGCCTTAGGAAAGCAAACATCGACAGTCAGAAGCAGGATGTTATCAGTCACACAGTTTGGGATGTGATCTTGGGAAAGCAGATATTGGCAGTAAAGCAACTAGTAACAGAAATCTGTTAGAGGAGAGTGTTAGCTTTTGGGGCCATTGCAACTCTGTGCTCTGTTTGTGAGGTTCACATGATGAGTTATTTTAGCTGCAAACTCCTCTCCCATCCCCCTACAAACCCTATCAGAGACTAGGTTTTCATGACTTAAAAATATATATAAGGTGGCCCAAACTCTTCAATATGCAGTTCTCATGGTCTTTTTTCTAAAGAGAAAGAGGGACTTCTGAGGAAAGGAGGCCCTCTTTGTGAAGATTCCAGAAGATCCTACAGAGCCAGTGCATTTCTGAGAGAAACCAGCAACAGCCTTCTGTGTTTGCTCCTTCATGGTCATGGTAAGACATAAGGGCAGGCAGGGACAGCTAGAGAGAGAAAATCCAGGAAGGAGAGGGGCAGAGGGAGAGCATTAGGAAGAGAGAGGCAGCTTTGCCTAGATGAAAAATGAAGTCTTGAAAATCCACCCAAAACCAACCCCTGCAGTAGAGCTGGGCACACCCCGGAGCACCTAGACTCTGGTGAGGAAAAGAATCGCCAACTCAAGCTGCCTTGTATCCGTGACCCACCCAAATCAGAGGACTGCCTCAGGCATCTCTTTATGGACCTAGTTGCCCCTCCCCCACAATGAACAGAAACAATGCCCACCTGGGCCAACTTCACTTTCTTACTCTTTCCCCCCCTTCCTGTAATCTGAAAGCAGATGTGTTTTACGGGGAACTCCTGAATGTAATGAGTGACTCTAGGCTTGAAAGCCCTATCCTTGCCCTCAGTCTGCTCTGGGCAGCTGGAGCCTTCCAGATACTCAGAAAGATACTGCTGTAACCACCTTGATTCATGTGGAAAGAAAAGGTAAGGAAATAGGTCTTAATAGCTCAGCAGCTTATTTTAATAAATAAATCATTCATTTGGAAAATTTGTGGCTCCCTCTAGAGTAGATAAAAAGAGTGATTTATTCTTCCCATGTTGAATGGGCATTAAAAGGATAAACATCACCTTATTTTAAGGGAAAGCCTTCAATATGTAAAGTTGGTAAATAAATTTGGCCTCACTAAGTTAATAGTATTTGATGATGTTGTGTGGTCACAATCTAATAAGTTCTCCCAAGCTTTTCTAAGATATTGGTTGCCATTTGACAATTACCTTTAAAATATTCTATGCCCCTTTACAAATATGAACAGAATTCCCACACCTTTTAATTAAAGCAATTTTTACCTTGTTAGTCAAGGTAATGTACCCATGAAATTTACATTTTATAAGTTCCCTTGAGTAAATAGCTTGATATATTAGTGGCACTCCTTATTTAACAATTTAATATGAATTTTATTTTTAATTTACTTTTATTTAAGTGTTAAAATTAATCTACTCTTTCATTTTTAATAGATATAACCTTCTCATAATATCAATTAGGTGATAGTTTATATTCCAGAAAGTTTTGTGTAGCCATATGCTTTTATTAGTCCATAGGATTTATTTCACTAGAGAAGAGACCAACTGGGAACCACTGTGATCTCTGAGATCCACCTAAACACCTGTTTGACTACCTGGAATTTGTTCCTCCATCTGGGATCCCAAGGAAAGACTCCAACTGATAACCCAGAACTTGAAGGAATTCATATAATTGTTATGTAGAAGGGAGGTGAATGATCCCCCCCACCTTACTGGTGACTCCAGCTTTGCTAGTTTGGAGCTCCAAGATTATTTCAGTCTTTCTTCACCTGGATATCACATCTCACATGATAGATAGGTCCTTATGGTGTTTTTCTAGGTAACAAACTTTGTATTGTCAATCATCAGGAAACTTGCAACACACAGCTAAAGACCCAGATAATATACCTGCTGGGAGAAGGATCTGCATCATCTTCCCTTTTCTATCCACCAGTAATGGCTGGGAGACAGAGATAGGTATCTGCAAGACGGCTGGGGTCAGTCTAGTTGTCCCACTGTTATGTCATAGATGGTTTAAAGCCTTTATAAGTCCAGCATTAAACTTGAAACAACAGATCTACTGTGTTCTATGATTGAGTGACAAAAGCCCAAAATATACTTAAAAATGTAGGCGTACATGAAAGAGGAGCCTAATACATCGCCAAGAAATTTTGCTACCTGCTTTTGCAAACCACAACCAACAGGAGCTGATGGGTAGTCATATAGTAGTCTCTGTTCATCCACAGTAAAGAACTTTAAAAATTACAAGGACTTTCTTCAAGATGTATACTGAATCCTGGGCAGAGTACTACAAAACATTGATTCTGAAAAATGGAAGGAGATATCAACAAATAGAAAGCCATTTCATCTTCATAAAATGGAAATATTAATATTGTTAAAATGACCATATTATCTAAAGTAATCTACAGATTCAACACAATCTGTATCAAACTACCAACATCATTTTTCACAGAATTAGAAAAAAAATTGCTAAAATTCATATGGAACTAAAAAAGAGCCAGAATAGCCAAAGCAATCCTAAACAAAAAAAAAAAAAAAACCAAAGCTAGATGCATCATATTACCTGACTTCTAATTATACAGTATGGTACTGATACAAGAGGAGACACATGGACCAATGGAACAGAATAGATAATCCATTAGTAACTGCAAACACCTACAACCAACTGATCTTTGACAAAGGAGACAAAAACATGCCTTGTAAAAGGACACCCTATTCATCAAATGGTGCTGGAAAAATTGAATAGCTACATGAAGAAAAATAAAACTTGATCCCTATTCTGCTTATATAGAAAAATTAGCTCAAGAGAGATTAAAGACTTAAATGCCAGATGTAAAATCATAAAAATTCTAGAACAAAACCTAGGAAAAACTCTTCTAGAAATTGGCCTAGGCAAATGATTTATGGCTAAAGCCCCCAGAGCAAATGAAACAAAACAGAAATAAATAAGTAATTGACTTATTACTAAAAACTTCTACACAACAAAAGAAGCAATCAACAAATAGGCAACCTACAGAATGGGAGAAGATAGTCACAAACTGTACATCTGACAGAGGACTAATATCCAGAGTCTACAAAAAGCTCAAATAAATCAGCAAGAAAAAAAGCAATAACCACATCAAAAAAGTGGGCAAATGACATGAACAGACATCTTTCAAAAGAAAATATAGGTCAACAAACATATGAAAAAACGCTCAACATCACTAATCATCAGGGAGATGAAAATTAAAACCACAATGAGATAACACCTTACACTAGTCAGAATGGTCATTATTAGGAAAAAAAAAGTAGATGCTGGCATGAATGTGGAGAAAAGAGAATGCTACTACACTGTTGGTGGGAGTGCAAATTAGTACAACCTTTATAGAAATCAGTACAGAGCTTCCTCAAAGAACTAAAAGTAGATCTATCTATTGCAGCATGACTCACAATTGCAAAGATGTGAAATCAACCTCTATGCTCATCAACTTATCAGTGGATAATAAAAATTTTATATATATGTACACACATACCCCATGGAATAGTGTTCATCAATAAAACAGAATAAAATAATGTCTTTTACTGCAACTTGGATGGAATTGGAGAACATCATACAAAGTGAACTAAGGCAGAAACGGAAAGCCAAACACCGTGTTCCCACTAATAAGTGGGAGCTAAGCTAAGGCTCTACAAAGTCATATAGAAAGCTATATTGGACATTGGAGACTCAGAAGGGGAGGTTGGGAATGAGTGGAGGGATAAAATATCACCTGTCAGGTACAATGTGCACAGGTGGGGATGATGGGTACACTTAAAGCCCAGAATTCTTTGCCACCATACAATGCATCCATGTAACCAAAAACTTTCTGTATCTCCTAAAGCTATTGGAAACACACACACACACACACACACACACACACACACAAATGAGATATCATCTTACTCCACTTAGAATGGCTATTATTAAAAAGGCAGGATATGGTGATGAGCATCTGTAGTCCCAGATATTTGGGAGACTGAGGCAGAATAATTGCTCAAGCCCAGAAGTTCGAGGCCAACCTGAGCAACATGGCAAGAGCCTATCTCTAATAATAATAACAACAACAACAATAATAATAACAGCAACTGATACTGGTGAGGATGTGGAGAAAAGGAAATGCTCATGCATTGTTGGTGGTAACATAAATTAGTATAGCCACTGTGAAAAACAGTATCGAGATAGCTCAAAAAACTGAAAATAAAACTAACATACGATTGAGAAATAGAACTAACATATGACTGGGTATTTATTCAAAGGAAAGAAATCAGTTTATAAAAGGACTGTTTATTGCAGTAATAGTCACAATAGCAAAGATACAGAATTCAACTTAATTATCCATCAATGGAAGAATGGATAAATAAGTTGTGGTATATGTACACAATGGAATACTATTCAGCCATAAAAAAAGAATGAAATCCTGTCATTTGCAGTAACTTGGATAAAACTGGAGGTCATTATGTTAAGTGAAATAAGCCAGGCACAGGAAGACATGTATGTATGTTCTTGCTCACATATGGATGCTAAAAAGAAAACAAATTTCTTAGAGATTAGAATGATAGATACAAAGCCTGGGAAGGAAGTGGAGTAGGGGGAGAAAATTAAGACAGGTTAGTGAAAGAGTTAGGAGGAAGGAGTAAGTTCTCATGTTTGACAGCAGAGAAGGGTGACTATAAGGTCTGACAGTTAAGTTTGCGAGCTCATCCTAGAAAAAGTACTACATACCTCATTGCTGAATATCACTGTTATCACCTTTGATGTACTTCCCTTGGGAAGCTGTGCACTGATGCCAGTGCCTAGTCTGTCCATCAAAGCAATTTTGGAACTCTTTTTCTGGAATGGGGGTCATCAGAGTTGTTATCACAAGAATGAATGTCAGAGTTTGAATTAGAACAATGAACGAACATTAAATTTCTTGTTAAATTTGGCAAGAGTGGAAGTAAAATCAGGGACATGTTAGTCCGAGTTTATGGAGATAATGCCATGGAGAAAATGGCAGTGTACAAATGGATTAAACATTTTTCTGAGAAGAGAGAAAGTGTCACAGATGAAGAGAGGTCAGGGTGGCCAGTAACGAACAGAACTAACAAAACATTGCAAAAATTCATCAAATTGTATGTTGAAATCCTCAGCTGACCATGAGAAGCATAACAGATCAAATAAAAATTGATAGAGAAACAGGAAAATCTTCACTGAAAATCTTGGCATGAGAAAGATGTGTGCAAAAATGGTCCCAGAGGAGCTCTTGTATCATGACAATGCACCAGCTCACCCAGTGCTGTCTGTGAGGGAGTTTTTATCCAGGGAACAAATAACTGTATTGGAACACACTCCTTACTCACCTGATCTGGCTTCCAATGCCTTTTCTCTTTACCTGAAGATAAAGGAAATATTGAAAGGAAGACATTTTAATGACATTCAGGACATCAAAGGTAATACAACGACAACTCTGATGGCCATTCCAAAAAAAGAGTTCCAAAATTCCTTTGATGGGTGGATGGGGTGCTGGCATTGGTACAAAGCTTCCTAAGGGGAGTACTTTGAAGGTGACTGTATCAGCAATGAGGTATGTAGCACTTTTTCTAGGATGAGTTCACGAACTTAATTGTCAGGCCTCATCTAACAAACAACAATGCATTGCATATTTCAAATAGCTAGAAGAGTGGACTTGAAATGTTCCCAATGCAGAGAAGTAATAAATACTCAAGGTGGTGGATATCCTAAGTACCGTGACTTGATCACTGCCCATTCTTTGAATGTAACACAATATCATATGTACCCCCAAAATATATATAACCTTATGTAGCAATAAAAAAGAAAAAGAACCATAAACATTTTTTAAAAGAATAGGATGTGGCCATGGAGATAAATTCCTTGCTAACTTTGAGCAGCTTTAGGAATGGGTGAAGTACAGGTATGGGACACATGTAATGTCAGAATTACTGTATAAACTAATATTGCCACTGGTGTGAATGATATATGTGTAATTACTGTTTCAGTGGGCAAAACAAGCCATAAAATATGACTCCCAAATAATGGAATTACACAGCACTCATTTTTAATCTTACTGAGTCCATGGGTCCTGACTCCAGACACAGAGTAGCCCACTTGCAGTGTGATCTTAGAAAACCACACAGCTAAATACATATGTTCATGGAATTAGTTCATTACTGGAAGCTCTTGGAAGGTTTCACATTGGCTCCTTTCCTCTGGTCAACGCCTCTTACCTGCTGCCTAGACTCCTTGAGCCCCTTCTGAGTTCGTTCTCAACAGAGGAATAAAGGCAACTGATGGATATGAGCTGAAAAGACAAAGCACGCAAGATCCAAGACACAGAAACAAAGTGGCCACAACCACTGGGATTTGTTGATTAGTGCGAGCACTAGAAAAGATTTTGCACTGCCCCCCTTCCTTGTAGAGCAACAAGCCTCTTCAGAACCATAGGCACTTTTTAGGTTGACTCATGTATTTATTGATTTATTACATTTTTTTTTTAGCATTGCATTGTTGAGGAGCAGTTTACTATGTAGCTTGGATTTCCAAAAATGGAGAACTTTAAATGTTTAGGATGATTGTCATGGCACAGGGCATCCGCGTGGCGATGCTCCAATCTCGGTGCTTCTTGGTGGAACACTGCTAAAGATCCCAGGGGAAGAAAAAGATAGCTATGGTTGACCAGACCTTAAGCCTGGCCCACTTAGACCCTGCCTTCAAGTCAGGGTTTGTGAAATGAAGTCCTGCAAGGCAAGCATTGTGGTTTCAGCATTTATATCCAAGACAAGGCTTCTACATTGAGATTAGATTTGAGGAATTATAAATTCTCAAACTCCACATAATAAAGGCTTTGTGAAACAGTTATCTGGCCATCAGTTTGTAAGCTGAGAGGATTAATACCATTGATATGGGCCTCTTTCAGTGCCTTCTCCTGAAAGGTCCCACCTATTTGTGACCTCACCTGGTTCCTGGTTCAGATTTCAGATTTCAGGCCACAGCCAGATTCTAAAAGGTCTCTGCCCAAGGCCTCACAGGGCCAAAAGCAGGGTGTGGGCTGGATGTTTCTTTCTGGAGGACTGAGGGAAGATTGGGCTTCTGACCCCTTCCCAATGAGGCAGCTGGCCTTTTCAGGGCCCATGGGAGATCCTGGGCTGCAGCTGCCACATCTCACTTACTCTGTCCTTTTGGCCTTGTGGCTTCTTTTCTCTAGGGCACCTGGAATTCTAGGGAGTCAGGCAGATAATCTGAGGTCATTTCTTCTGCCCATTCTGAGGAATGACATAAAACATAAGACAAGCATGCCTATAAGATGACCTAGTGAAAAGGAGAGGAGTGGGGAGACTAGGAACGTTTTTAATCTGGACTGGCTCAGGACAGCCCCAGTGTGCTCTTGGTAACCCATGAATCAGGGTCATCTCACATGCAAACTTTATTCACCCCATTCCAAATTCCTCAAAGAAACATCCCATGATAGAGCATCAGCTCAAGTCCAAATGGACTCTGATGCTGGTGGGCTTCCAGTACACCATATGAATCTCACCATCTGGGCCAAATCTGGAAGCTCATCATCTCAACAGGTAACAGGTGAGGAGTCATCCAGGAAATGCTCCTGGTGTGCTCCCACCGCCCCCCTCCCACCACACTTCCTTTTTTCTCTCTCCTTCCGAAAGGAAAATAGCAAGTAATCTACTCCCAGTGGCACGTGTTGGGAAAGGCATCATCTGTCAGGTCCAGACATTTAGGCTGAAAGGGGGTAAACTCCAAGTGACAAGAGAGTGCCTGCCTAAAGACACCCTAAGCCAACCTGGCAAGTGGTAGGAGGACTCAGATACAGAGAATAGTCTTGGGTCTCTGTTGGGCTTGATTACAGGCAGGCCCCTCTGTGGTTTCAGCCCAGCTCCCTGGGTTTTCTGAATCTGGCTTTGAATAGGCAGCCAAGTGTAGTCTGTTGCCCAGGCTGGAGTGCAGTGGCATGCTCATGCCACCGCAGCCTCCACCTCCTTTGCTCAGGTGATCCTTTCACCTCAGCCTTTCAAGTAACTGGAACTACAGGCATGCGCCACTACTCTTGGTTAATTTTTGTATTTGTTGTAGAGGTGAGGTCTCGACAAGTTACCCAGGCTTGTCTTGAACCCTCGGGCTCAGGTAATCCTCTTTCCACTGCTTCCCAAAGTGCTGGGAGCCACCACACCAAGATTAATTATTCTTATTAGAAGTTTATGTATTACAAATTCACTTAATCTCTCTGGGATTCTCATGGACAGAATAAAAGAAAGCCTTAATTATGTATAGTGAGAGTCTCATTGGGTTTCACCAAGTGTCATTCAAATCTGAGGAAGTTAGAGTAAGAAGTTAGGTGCAGTTTTCCATGATTACTTGCAGAGTTCATGATTTCTTTGTTACTTGACATCTTGCATTTCTCTGGTCCCTTTGGGTGTTTTATGTTTGTTCCAACTCAGAAAACACATTCTTCTTCATATTAATCATAAAGGACCACTTTGGGTTTTGTAACTACATGACTATGGAGTATGATGTGTAGAATATTTGAAATAATACAGTCACAGGCCTTTATGTTACAAACTTTTGATTAAGCTCACCTGTCTAGTGTCCTTGGGACATGAAAATGACTCATTCTGAATTTTTAAAGGTCATCCTACACTTGGCAAAAGTGATTGAGTAATGAAAACCTTAGGGACAATTTAGATTGAATGTGATGCAGTATATTTTAACTAAAATAGGTCATCTAGTAATGCATCAATATTATCTCCCTTCTCATTTTCTCTTCACTTTCCTCACATCAAAGTAGGTTAATTTTCACAAAGTGCTTTCCTTTGGAGGATTTGATTCAGATTGTTTATTCTGAGAGGAATATCCTTTCTTTTGTTGATGAAAGATGCCAGACTCTGTAATATATTTTAAAAGGTTTGTTCTGACCTAATATGAGTGGCCTTGGGCCCAAGAGGACCTGAGAACATGTATCCAAAATAGTTGAATTACAACTTGACTTTTTACATTTTTTTAGGGAGACAAATTATAGGCAAAACATAAATCAATACATGTGAGATTCACATGGATTCAGCCTGAATGCTGGTTTAAGATAATGGGGGATTAGAGAGGTCAAGGTTCTTGATATGTACATAAAGCCTCTTAGGTATCAGCCCTTAGAGAGAATAGATGGGAAATATCTGATTATTCAGACTTTAAGGGTCTCAGACTCTCAGTTAATCCATCCTGGATCTGGAAAAGGCCTAGAAGGGAAAAGATCTGGCTGTGTGAATGGAGGTTCTCTATAGATGTGAATATTTCCCCACAAAAGATGGCTTGGTGCGACATAAAATATATTTTTGATTTCCCTCTTTAACTGCTATGTGATGTTATACCAGAGTTGGGTTGGAAAGTAAGCCCATTATACAGGGCTAATAAAAATCTCTCTGATGAGACTTTGTAGGGCGTGACTCTCCAGGCCCCTTAGTTAGGAATTTGGTAAGAGAGAGGGAAAGAAAAAAAAAACAGAGTTTAATCCTTACTTCTAACCCAATATCTATTGAAACACATATTTCCAGCCTAAACCTCACAATTTAACTTTAACAATCTCCCTCTGCTTGCAACATCCAGGCTGGACCCTCTGGATAACCCTGGAACAGTCCTGAAGCAAAAAGTGACTTGAAACTGGGCACGGTGGCACATGTCTGTAGTCTCAGCTACTCAGGAGGCTGAGAAGGAAGGAGGATTTGAGCTTAGGAGTTCGAATCAAGCCTGGGCAACATAGTAAGACCCTGTCTCTAATAAAAATGTTAAAAAATAAACAAGTTTTTAAAGGAATTCGTTGGCATGCCAAGGTAAATGATAATATGTTACAGGTTTCTTTGGTTACAGAGGTGAATACAAAACAATGTAAGATAAGTGTAAAAGAGCTCTGGCTGGAGAATCAGCAGTCACAGATTCTATCTTAGTTCCCTAAGTTAATAGCATTATATTTTTGATAAATTGTTTAAACTCTCTGATCCTCAGATTCCTTATGTGTACAATAAGTGTCTGCTGTGTGATTTCTAAGGTTTTCTAATTCCAGCTGTTAGATTCTTTAAGTATATGAAGTTTTACAAAAACACGTGATTAGGGTCAATTTCACTCTCCTTTATAAAAATTAGAGAGTCATGGTTAACATTTCTTGCTTGTTATTTGGAAAATGTGTAACTAGAAGGGCAGTGGGATTACCCAGATGAACAATAACCTTGGAAGGTACGTTTGTAGACAATATGCTTTATAAAACTGCATGTTTGTTTTTAGAAGAAGAACATTAGAAACACTTATAGATAGACAATCTACTTGAGGCATGAACATTGTTAGGTTAAAAAGCCCAGTGGGGCCTCCAAAATGTTAGGTCAGACCTGCCAGAGGTGTGTGTGTGATCTGGTGCCGTGTGAAAGATGCCAAGACTTGCACAGAAGTTAGATAATGTTCGAATCTATAGCCATGTCTAGCATCTCAAACATGACTGAGTGGCATGTGATCTTGGATGTGGTCCATCCTAAACCCACCTTGCCTGAATTCTTGCTGAGACACCCCCTTATCTTTCTCCTTACATCTGGGTCAACCTGAGCTCTGCTCTTTTTATTCCTCTCCCCAGTCCACATGAAGGTTGAGACCAACTACTCTGTCCCAAGGTTGCAGAGGGAAACTTTTCTGACACAGCATATAACCAGCTCACTAGTCATGGTTACATTCTCTACCTTTCCCCAATACTAACACAGGAAGAGCTTCTTGAGGAGGTAGAGGAAGGGGATGTTGAGAATGTGAACTAAATAGCACAATAGCTCCAGAAGGCAGAGCTGTGCCCTAACATTCAAGAGAGTGGGATAATCTTCTCCAGGAAGAAGACAGAAAACAAAAATTGCTGCTTCTATCTGTACTGGATCAAAGCAGTATATATCTACATTCTTTTTCCAGGGCTCTCTTAATAAAGTGCCCCTAACAAACTGAGTGGCAACAACAGAAATTATTTGTCTCGCAATTCTGGAAGCCAGAACCTGAAACTGGTAGGTTAGGCTCCTCTGAAGATTCTGAGGGGTAGAATCTGCTCCATAATTTTGTCTTTGCATCTGGTATTAACAGCAATCCTTGGTGTTCCTTGGCTTGTAGATGCATCACTCCAGTCTCTGTTTCCAGTATCACATGATGCTCTCCCTCCTGTGTCTCTGTATCTTTTCTCCTCTTTTTACAAGGACACACTTCATATTAGATTAGGGCTCACCTGAATGAAGTATGACTTTGTATCAACTTGATTGCATCTACAAAGACCTCATTCTAAAATAAGGTCACACTCATAGGTACTGGGGGTGAGGATGTCAACATATCTTTTTGAAGGACACCATATAACCCATAGCAGCATCCAAAAAGTAGCATATTGCACAGTCCAGATGCTAGGTCAGCAACAAACGATACAGAACCAGAAGATGAAACTTCCCTGTGTAGTGTCTTGCTTACTCCCAGTTCTCTTTATGTGATATTTAGAAGTATGACTGATGCATATAGATTAACAATGCCCTTGTAGTTCATGGATAAAAACAGAACATGATTTTTTTCCTGGCATCTGAGTATGCAAAGGTTAGAAAAGGAGTGACTGATTAGTCCTCAAATTGTTGAAAGTGGTTCCATTATTTACACCATTTACTTAATTTCATCGCATAACAATCCTACAAAGTTTTGTTTCAAACATTTTTCTGAACCCAAGTCTAGACCCTTTACAGGGCACTATATACTTATGCATCTTGTTGTGATAAATGGTGTCAAAAAATAGATGACTGATGCACAGAGTGGAAAGAATAAGCCTTACTTTAAATAATAGACATTTTTGTAAGCCTTGGTATCCTTGGTACACAAATGAGCAAGTGGAAACCCAAAAAACTCTGCCATCTGGTCAGTTCCACAAGCCTTTGGAAAAGGTCTTCTAGGTCAGTTTTGAAGATTATTTTCTGACTTCCAGGGAAGAGTTGATCCAGCAAATTATCCAACTGCAGATGCACCAGGAGGGTCGCAATTGGCTGGATTCCTGCTAAGGAAATGTTGGCACCAGCACCTGATTTTTGCCCCTGGCAGCAAGAGCTGGCTTTGCAGGCTAATGATCCTTTTGCCAAACACTTAATATATTTCAAATAGTTTCTCCACCGATGACCCCACCTGTTATAAACATTCCATTTATTTTTCTTTAAGGTAGGGAATTATGTTTTTCTTGCATCTTTACTGGACAAATTTGAGATTTCAATCCTGGGCTCCATATACGAATTCCCAGTATAAAATCTATATCCCTGTGTACAAGTTGTATGACCTTGGGCATGTTAATTAATCTTTCTCTGAATCGGGTTCCTCTGGTGTGAAATGGGGCTGATAAACTTGATAAGATAATTAAGTAAGATAATTCATGAAAAGCACTCTCACAAGGCCCGCCCCATAGCGAGTGCTTAATGAGTGGAAGCTTTTGTTGATATGGCAGGACACCGTGATACACAAATCAGGATATAATGAAATGAGCAATAGGCCTCCATCTTCCAGAGCAATCTCATCCAGGTCATTTCACTAACCTTCAAATGCAGCTACTCCACTTTTTAAATGTAATTGTACTGTTTTTCATCTCACTTATACGGGCTTAATGGTAATGGAGTAATGGTGCAATATTTCAAAGGGATAATATGCTTGGAAATAGGTGCAAAAATTGACAAGCAACATACACAAAATTTAGGTTTATAATTGGCTATACTTTCTTTACATTAACACTCTGATGTCTATATGGCAGTTATGTTCCACTGTCAGTATATTTTAATATTATCTAACAAGGCAGTTCCCCAGTGCTCTGCTTATAGTGGATAAAGTGATGCTTCATCCAGATTCTTTCTTCAAGGCTAATGTACCCATGCCATAGCTGCTAGAAATAGTGCTTGCTGTAGACTCGCCGACAAGCCCCACCCTAAGGTGATACCCCCCACCCCCTTCTAGGAGATGGCTAAGACCAATGCTTGACTTTGAAGGAATGCAAATGAGAAACCATTCCAAATGCAGAACTCTCTAAAGGACTGACCGAGGCCTCACTGCCAGTCAGCTTAATCCTCTGCTATATTTTCTCATTTCCTGCAGTTGTATATACTGAAGATAATCCCTAATAAACCTTCTGCCTGTGATTTTCTATCTTAGATTTGTTTCCGAGGACTTTGCTTTAAGACTTTCATCTTGATATTCCACAGAAGATCAAGCCGACCCTTTCAATGGATGATGTAATTCTAAATGCCTCTGCTGAACAGGTTGTAGCCAACACCCTAGAGGATTTAGTGAGACATGTTTGTGTGGAAGGATTGGTGATAAAATTCACAGAAGTACTATTGTCTGCCACATGGGTAATATGGCCCAACGTTCTGGGAGCATATAAGGATACACTTTTAAAGAGGGCTACAACTTGCTGCTACTTGCAGCTACAACCAAGAAAGAGACACAATTCTTGGTAAACCTCTTTGATTTTGGTGTAACATATACCACATTTGACACTCTGATACTTTTACCAAGTAACTCATAGGACTGTAAATTTCATCTAGGCCTGTAGCCAGAAAGGGCTCACAGCAGATCCACGCATAGTGCAAACTTTTCTGTTGCTTCAGCCTCATATCCCAGTAAATCTAATATCACTAGAAGCATCTAGGACAGACCAAGATGCTATATGGAACCTCTGGAAAGCCACCATTGGTGAATCTCAGTGGAGATCATCAGGATTTTTGAATATAATCATGACTTATTTTGATACAAGTAATCTCCTTTTGAAAAAAGCACCTTCTGGTTTGACTTGGCCCTGACAGATACTGATCATGGGACAAGTGATTGTGTAACCTCAATCTACTATCACCAGCTGAGTACTACTTGAAAAACAGCCCTTTGGTTAAATGACAATAATCTGTGAGATCAGGCTGAAACCAATTCAGAAGGCATAGGTAACCTGCAGGAGGAGGTGTTCACACTCCATTTTTGCCCCCTGTGCTTTACCACGCCCCATCAATTCACAACTGTAGCCTTCTGTGCAGCTCTCTAATGCCAGGGAATATAACTGCAATGAGGTTTTCTGTCAAAGATGCGTGTGCATAGTGTGCTATGTCACTAGAAGTGTATGGCTACTGCAAGATAGTCCCATATGGAGGTGGCTCTGTAGGACAGTCATGAAGTCATGTGATCTCAGTGGGAAGAATTTGGATAGCATTTTTATATGTCCACTTTGCAATGGAAAAAGGACATAGCCTATAGTGATTACAAATGGATTGACTGGCTTCTCAGGGATTATGAAAACAAGAACTCCTGGAAGTTAGATGACCTATCAAGGAAAGATACGTGGATGAGCATCTTCAGAAGGGCACAGCAAATGATGATATTTACAAAAATGCCCATCCGAGGGCGTGGCCTATGGGAGAAGTCGTCTAATACTCAGGCGAACAAGAGAGTGCCCTGTGGATTACAGTCAGTTTCTTTTCTTGGCCACTTTGGCACTTGCTCAAAGGGTCTATGCATAAAGGAGCCATAAAATCAGGAATGAAGACTGTGTATGAAGCCTGCAACTTGGACATCCTTCACTGAGCTGAATAGGATGCTGTTGGTGTTAAGTACTGATGATGCTTTTGCAGAGACGAAGTACCCAATATGTAGGGTAACCATTCATTCACAATTTCCCCAAGATTCTTGGTTTATACTACTTGTCTTAATGCCCTGTTAGCTACTTCCTTCATTCTTAAAAATGTCCTATGTTAGAAAATATATTGTAAGGTCACTCTATGGCTATCTCACCACTTCCACATGGAATCATCTTGCCATCAGGTGGTAGGTGTAGCACATTGTTTCCTACCATAGAACAGTGGGCAGCAATTTATTTTAATGGGAATAGATACATATTCTAGGTGCAGATTTATTTACCCTTCAGGAAATATTTCTTATAGCGCCATCATTCAGTATATAGGAATTACCTTATTTATCACCATGATATCCCAGTTTGCAGTAATACTAACCAAGGAAATCATTTTACTGTGAAGGATACTTTGTAATGAGCTATAATCTACAAGTAAATTTATTTTTACCATGTGCCTCATAAAACAAAATCACTGGCTTGATGGACAGATGGAATGGACTTCTGAGACTCAGGGCACAGTAACCACCCCCCTTTCCAATCCCCCCCTCAGGGCACAGTTTTTGAGGTAGCATCTTATAAGGTTGGGGTGCTGTACTACAAAAGAAAGTATATCCCTTAAACCGATGGTTAATTTGTATCAGTTAAGGTCCAAATAGAAGACAGAAACCACACAATATTTTGAAAATGTAAAGTATGGTATGAACAATTATTAACTATAACAGGAGAGTAACTATAATAGGGGGCAAAAATAAATAGAACAAAATACAGTGATGGCACATATATAGAGCAGACCTGAGCACTGAGTTTGAGGCAGAGCATCCATGGTATGTACCAGTCTGCAAAGATTACACTCCCTTGTCAGGGTTTAGATCTAGATCTCATTTGAAAGGATGCAGCCAAAGTCCACCAGATGACAGGAAAGTTCATGGAGGTACTTACTGGGAATCTGTCTTCTGGGACACTGGAAGGAACTGTCCACAGTGGGTGGGGAGACTATAACACAGAAATCACTGAGATGCCACTTTTCTGGGGCTTGGGGGAGCTGTACATTGGGAAGTGCCACACAAATGGAACTTGCTGGGCAGTTGCCCTCTGTGGTGCCAGGGAAGCCCAGGCCCTGGAATTCACAGGGATGATGCTCGTGGGGTGGTGACCTGGGAAGACACCCTTTGGTAGCCTGGGTAAAGTAGGATAAGATATAGCAAGCTGTTGGCTATGATGTGCTTCAAAGGCCTAGGAAGAGGGGCATTCTAGAACCAGGAATTGAAGCCCCATCCATCTGCAGTGTCCTGCTAGGGTGGCCTGCTGACAAAGCTTAGAACTGTGTCAACTGATAGATCACATTTATTTATAGGGTGTATCTAAATAATTGTAGAACAGAGTGAATTTAGAGCTGAGATACAGTGAGTTGATAATGAGCAGTCTTCCCTTTTGGCTACTTTCATGGTCATTCTTCTACATACATTTTAACATCCATTCAACAATAAAACAACACTATATTTACACCAAATAAGATAGAGATATCCTTCTTACAAATATAAAAGTTCTCACAAACTCCCTGAAGTGTCAGGATACACACTCCCAGTAGTCATTGTGCTTATAACTGACTGTATTCATTACTCCTCAATTCTGTCAAAGATACCTAGTACCCCTGTGTATCTTGTAATCAGTGCATTCCAGTCATGGGTCCATTAATACACTCCTTTGATGTGAAATGTGATTTGGAATGTCATGATAGTGGATAAGGCATTCTGTGAACTCACAGATGCTGGGGCTGGCAGAAACATTACAGGCAGAAAAGGAAAATCTACTTCCAAAATATGTGTCTATTTTGGTGAAAGAAAAAATCAGATACTTCCATTATGGAAGGTGACCGACATAATCAACCTGTCGCCAATGACTAGATGCCTACTCCTAAGAAATTGTGCCTTATTAGGGGATCATTTGTGGTTTCTTCTTTTTGAAGATCAGGTTCTTAGCAGTAGCATTTGCCAAGTCACTTTAGATTCAGAAAGTCCGGCGTTGTACTAGCTGAGCTCACTGGAAAACCGTCATTTGAGATGCCAGAGAAAGTCATCCATAGAGGGATGCCAGACCATGGCACTCACTAGGAAGATACTTTCTGAGGTGCCATGTAAATATGATCACAGGAGGTACTCTACTGGTGGAATTCACTGGAAGCCTGTCTTCTAGGAGAAGCCATGCACAGGGAAGTGCTTCACCATGGAAACCATCCAAAAGCTACTTCCAGGGGGTGGTGTTCTTGGAAATCACTCTCTAGGATTCTGGGAGAAAGTCACCTATGGGAAGGTATGGCATGCTGTGCTGGCTGGCCATTTTGCGGATATCTGACAAGATGAGCATGCAGGAACTAGGTACAGGTGTAGATGTTCTTTCCTCCTGCACTCTTCTTTCAGCACATTCTAGTGATAAATCATTACATTGTGTCATTTGCACAGGAGAAAGGCATACAGAGTCCAGCTCCATTATCGCAGAGCAGGCAATGAAGGGTGAGTTTGAAGAGGTGAGGCACAGTCAACTGTTGGTGTCATATCATTCTATAGTATGCTCTTCCCCATAACCAGAAAGTAAGTATCAAAGACAAAGCAGTGAAAAAGGTGAAGAAGGGAGAAGTCCTTTTCTAATATTCCTAATAGTTTTGACTCCCATACTCGCACCCTTGTGCTTAGTTCGTTTAGATGGCTAGTGCTCAAGGGATGACTACTTTGACCAGAATTTACAGTAATGTTTTACAATTAAATCAAGATCTGAAACTCCCTTCACAGCATTTGTTCTCCTTATGATGTCACACCACTGTAAAGAAAAGAGGGACCCTGTACTTTGCAGGGTGATTGATTCAGATTACCAAGGGAAAATTCTGTTAATAAAACACCATTGTCGTGAAACATACACAGTGAAGAAAGACAATGTGTGAAATCCAAGAAATGCACTTAGATATTTCTTAGATATCTCATGCCTCAAAATATCAGTCAACAGAAAATTTTGGCACTCCAACAGAGAAAGATACATAAAGGATATGAATTCTATATGAGTAAATTCCTCAGTCACCCTACCAGGAGGAAATTCCAACTAACTGAGAGGCTGTCAAAGGGACTGGGGAAACTGAGATGATTTATAGTGAAAGAAAGCTATGGTTGGCTAAATTATTCCTTCTGAGTAGTAACATAAGCAGTAACTAGAACACATGTTCTGTTCATTAACTTAACCTCCATTTCCTTTTTTCCACTACTTCCTATAAAAATAACTGGTAGTGCCAACATTTTAAGTTTCAAGTGGAGTTAAAATGCACTGGCATTCTCTGGATCCCTTATCTTCTAAAATCTTGTAGTAATCTATGAAATAATTGGATTTTGAAATTATCTGGATGTAATATGTTAGCACGAAGAGCACTACGAGAACCTGACGTATGTGAAGGAGGTTCCACTGGGCAATGCCTTGAGTATGAGCCATACCAGCCGTCCACAGGATACTGAGTCACCCCATTGCTTACCACATCTGTGGCCCAGAACAAATCAGCTTCTCTGAACCTGAATTTGCCCATCTGCAAAATGAATAAAGATGGTAACTCAATGCATGGGGTTATTACAAAGCACATATGATATAAGGCCTATGGAAGAATTGGAAAATATAGAATAGTATACAATTGCAAGTGTTTATTGACTTTTCACTGACTTACATAATTATAACATGCTCAATATGGTTAACTGAAAGGTTTTATAGAACTCTCACCCTGGTGTCTGTATAAAACAATTCTAATAAGAAAAACAAAGAGTAACAACAAAAAAGAAAAACAAAACAAAACTCTGATGAACAATAGTTGTCAATAGAAGAGATCATGCTCTTACTTTAAATATCTAGAAATAACTCTGATATTCTCCTATCAGAGCTTTCTAGAGGTGCCTTATAGCATTTTGGCTGTCAGGGATCCTTCTTTTACCATTAACTGGCTCAAAAGAATCAGATGACTGTTTAAAGTACATTTTAGAGCTACAGTGGAGCCTTCTTTTTTGCAGGACCCATTGAAAACATGTTATCTTATGGGAGAACCACAAATGAACTTGAACATCATTTCCATCTGTAAATGGTTACCTCCAAAATCTAAAAAACCCCACAAAACATTGTATTCTCTTTTGCACAGTGGTACAAGGTGAAACAAGTTCTCTCTACCTTTAGAAAAGGCTTATTTCAATTTGTGCTATTGTCTGGATTCCTGAAAATGTCATTAGTGTAGCAAAGTACTTGTCCTTCTGTGAGTCAGATATAAGCTAAAGTCTGACTATCCTAATCTCAGACTGAAGAATGGTATTCAGTGGCATTTTGGTGCCCAACGTTAGCAATCATTCAGAGCCTGTGTCTGATAGAATGTATGGTAATTTCCCTTTACTAGTGCACAAATATACTGGTCAATAGCCATAGGTTTCTCTATAGCCATTTTATGTTTTTAATAATATATGATTATTGTATTGAACAATCTTTAATTTTAATTACAGGTTTGAAAATATAGTTCTCCATAATGTTAAAATCTCACACATTTAAAACTCTGAACCCTATATTATACATACCCTTTACATTACTAATTAGATTTAATGTTTTTAATTTTAGTTCTTTTTCTTGGCAACCTGTAAAAATAACTGGTAGTGCCAACATTTTAAGTTTCAAGTGGGAGTTAAAATGTATTGACGTTCTCTGGGTCCCTTATCTTCTAAAATCTTGTGGTAATCCATGAAATAATTGGATTTTGAAATTACCTGGATGTAATATGTTAGCATGAAGAGCACTACAAGAACGTGAAGTATGTGTGGGAGGTTCCACTCGGCAATGCCTAGTGTATGAGCCATATCAGCCATCCACAGGATACTGAGTATTTGGCATATTTGTTGTCTATACCATGTATTTGAGTCTACATGATTTTGCACCTACTTTTTCTTTTTGGTTCCCAAAGTGATTTTTCTCTTTCTATATAGGTTACTTTCTCATATGACCCTGTTGACATTTTGTCTTAGATTTTTCTTACATCATGGTTTTCTGCTCCACTTTGCAGAGGCTCTACCTCCTTATATTTTTTGAAAAGTCCAACAGTGCAATTTCCATTGAAATGCAATTATATGTCATAGATAAAATAGTGCCTCTTTAGTCATCACTGAATGATGTTATTTTTTTCCAGATTGCATTTTTGCCTGTAAACAGTATGAGTGCTTCCCTTTGCATACTGAGGTGGTAGTCAGAATCTTTTCTCAGAGCTGCAGGGGGATGTCACCTTGATGTGTTTCTAGCAGATATGCCCACCAAGAGCTCTCTAGAGTACTGATTTCTTTTTCTTTTAAAAATCTCTATCCTGCTTGGATAGAGCACTCCACTTCCATGGAGTTTATAAACCAGGATCTAAATGATGCAAGGTGAGCTCGTTGCTACTGTAGTGTTATTGCACCAGTCCTTCTCAGTGGAAATATACAGATGTGCACATATGCAGGTACACACCCACAGCCCTTTAAACCAAATCACTTGTATTGTATCTATTCATTTATCTATATCTATCTACCCAGATATATCTATCTACATCTATATCTATCTATATAGATATCTATCTACATCTATATCTATCTATATAGATATCTATCTATATAGATATCTATCTATATCTATATCTATCTACCCAACTATGAACAACATAGGTCCTCTTTACATGTTTCTTCCTCTATTCTTGTTAGTAAAAAGCTAGTTCCCATTCCAAACACATTTGCCTATATGCTCAAATTTCTGTATGACCATCTATGTCCTTTTTACCCTGTTCAAAGACTGCCAGTTTTGGTCACCACTGGACTGGACTTGCAACCTGATTTTGAGTCCGTCCTATCAGCTATTTACTTTGGTCTGATCAATTACTTTTGTTCTAAATAAACTAAATAAGGAAGGAAAGGAGAGAGGAAGGAAGGGAATGAGAGATGGAGCAAGGGAAGGAAATTGGTCTATTGAGACCTTACCTAATCGTTAAAGTTTGGTTCAGAGAAATCATCCCTTGTCTTTGGTGCTTACATTCATATCAGCAATATCTTCCTAAACTGAGACTTCCAAATATTCATTGTCTACTGAACAATATTTGGTACTTCTTGATGCATCTTGAACCAGTCCTGTAGAAAATTAACCTTTATAGAACATCAGCCTGTGTCAGGCTCTGTACTGGTGTTTTTAAATGTAGTTTGTGTATTTTTCATTTTACACTCCCAATATACAAAATACAGATGAATTATATACATTCATAACATCTGAAGCAGAGTCTACATTCTCTTTTTAAAGATAAACTTGAATGACCTGTTCAAGTATACATATTTTTCACAATTTGGATAGAATCATTATGAAACAATCTGAAAACTTGCTTGTATCTACAAAACTACAATTATCATTCATACCACTTATCAATTGTAAGTCACCTGAAACTCTGTCCCATGTCATTTTCATTAGGACCTGGGTAGATGAAACAGTTCATGTTTGGAACATTTTAGCATAAAAAAAAGATAATATGGCAAAATGGGTGTTGGCTATTAAAATGCCCAGAAAGTACACAGTTTACTACATTTAGTCAAAGAAAGCGGTATGACCAAATCTGTTGTCCACAAGATGGGGAGGTATAATCCTTCTCCCTGGAGGAAGAAATAAATTTTCTCAAATAATATCATAACCACAATGGTAAATAAATCTGAAATTTGAAACCAAGATTTTTTTCTTTTTCTGTCTCTAATTAGTGTACATTTTACTATTTGATATATATATATATATTTTTTTTTAATTTTTAAATATATACATGTTAAATACTGACTACACTTAAACAGTTTAAGGGCAAGTTCTTTGTTTTCTATTCTACAATTTTTTTCTAACTCCTATTCTTAATATCAGCTGTTTCCTTTCTCTGACCTCTTATTATTTAGAATCTATGATCCTTACATCTCCTTCTCTGAGTTCTTAAGTGAAGCTCTTACATTATTCAATTCAACAAATACCCACCATTCCAAATTCATCATCTTTGTCCTTTCTTTATGCTATTTTTTTGCAATCTGTCTACACACACACACACACACACACACACACACACACACACACACACACACACGGTAAACAGTTAAATTACTTTCCCATTTTGTTTTGAATCAAGAGTAAAATCCTTGCTTTACCCTACAAGACTCTGAATTGTATGGTTGCACTCCAGCCTTATACAATGCCTTTCTCGCTTAGGCATCAAGTTCTTTGGACCTGAGTTGCACACACGTACTAGACTTTCCTCATCACAGAGCCTTTGCACATGCTCCCCAATGCCTAAAACGTTGCTTCCCATATTCCTCCACTAACCATTCTCAATTATTCCACACTTCTGCTTAGAATAGGTGAGATTCTATGTTGATTTTACCACCCTAACTACATGGTCAGTTCAATGTGGGCAATCATGCCTATTTTTTCTTACCTTCTCATCACCAATGTTCAGCACAGTGTCAGTCATAGTGTTGGCTGAAGTTAATATTTATTGAATGATTGACAAAGCCTGTGCTGATTTCTGCTGTGAAAACAAATTCTATCATTTCTGGGGCCCTACAGAACTTCAAGGTCCTTTATTACATGTTATTATGGTAGGCAGACTTATGGCTTCTCCAAAATGCCCACCCAAGTCATAATCCATAGAACATGTGACTATGCTACCAGACATGCAAAAGAGACTTTAAAAATGAGATTAAGTTAAGGAACTTGAGATGGGAAGATTACCCTGAATTGTTACAATGAGTTTGTTATAAACATAAGGGTTCCCCAGAGGTAAAAGAGAAAAAAGCAAGAGGGTCAGAAGGAGATTTTTGGCTTTGAAATGGAAAAAGAGAACATAAAGATGGTCTTTAAAACAGGAAAATGTAAGGAGATGAATTTTTCCTCAGAACCTTCAGAACGAACACAACCCTGTTGACACCTTGATTTTAGCCCAGTGAAACCCAGTTCTGATTTCTGACCTTGGGAATGTTAAGAAAAATTCTTGTTACAAGTCACCAAGGTTGCAGTAATTTGTCAGAGCAGCAGTAGAGAATTAATATATCTAAATATGGATTATATTTACTCTTCTTATGGTCCTCACCAAGGTTCAAACTCTACAAAGATAAGATCTATGTCTTTGCTATCCATCTTTATAGCCAACACATGACTGTGTTCCAGTCAATGACCTCTCCAATGGTTTGTTTACATTTTAAAGTTTTACTATTGTTTACTTTAAGAGAGACCATTAGGCCTTGTATGGATTGTAGATAAAGAGAAGTGACCTTGAGAAATCCTCTTTGCTTCATTTTATTTTGTATTAATCTGTGAACACAATTAATATATCAAGGAAAACAATACAAGGCACACATTATCTTCTAAACATGTCATGTGTATTTATTCTTTCTAACTTCTTCTGTGCTAGGTCCCCTGCCTAGAGTGCTTGTCACCTTCCACCCTTCCATGCCTTCCAAAGTGGCCATTGCCACCCAGAGCAAAGATTAGGAATGCTTCCCTCCACTCGTGCATTAGAACTCATCATAGAAATATTCCAGGAAGTCTCAAGGCTATGATCAAGGTTGCATTTAAAGTATTTACTGATGACTGCAAGAAGTGAGCTCACCCAGGAAGCTGGAGGACTATGAGATATCGGTGTACCTGCAGAGACTCCCTAATAAAATTCCTTGTCATGAATGATTGTCTTCTAATAGGGTAGTAAAAATCATAATGGAAACGAGTTTCTAAGTCTGAGCTAAGAAGAAAATCTGGACTCATTTTGGGTAAAGAGGGACACATTTTTCATCTCTGCTTTCCTAATCACAATATTATATCTTACAAATTCAATAATCTAAAAGTCAACTTTTCCCATCATATGAAGGATACAACAATGAATTATGGCTTTGCATTACTCAAGGATTGTGTTTAATCTGGATTTGCTTATATAGAAAAAGAAGAGATGATGAAGTGGATTTGACCTTTAAACTCTTTGTGTCTAGTTTCAAATTTGGGTTCATATTCATCTAAAAGGAGGATTTCGGCATTGAGATAAACTGAAATTTGAACAAGTTTCTCCCTCCGCTTGACAAGTTCACATACTTTACTTCTCTGATAGGCTTTTGTGTCTTCCTTCTGTCCCAATAAAGTATGCTCTATAGTGGCCTGGATGAAGTGTCACATCCTCAAAGAGAAGACACATGGAATGTAGAAGAAACAAAAAGACTTTTTTTAGGAAGACTTCTGCTGTAGACCTGGAACTCTGTTGGTTGTCTTTTACTTAGAGACAATATTGCTCTTTATGCTTTTATGAATATTATTTTATGTTATCCTCATAGCAACCCTTCAAAGAAATCAGTTTTTTTTCATCAATTTCCAACATAACAACTTTAAGCTTATAAAGATGAGGTGACTTATCCAAGGTAACCGCTGGCTTAGGTAGCACGAGGACAGGCTTAAAACTGCTGATCTAATTCAAGCTTTTAATTTTCCCAACAGAAAGACTAAAGACAAAGTTTTTTAAAGTGAAATTTCCTGAAATCACTTCATGAGTTAGAATCAAAGGAAGTATAAGAAAGCAAATTTTGGACTTAATCATCAGTATATTTTTTCCAATAATTATGCCAAAGAATATAGGTATGCAAAAGGAGAATCTTAGATGTCATCTTATATCTTGTATTTCACTGTGTATTTGAGAGCATTGGGGCCCCCAAAGGGTAGGTAGGAACACTTGTACAACTGGATCGAATTTCCCATAACTGAGCCATAATACTAGTAATTAATACTAATATTTGGTTAAACTGAGTAAGCCTGGATTTTATCTGTTATTGACTTACTGAGGAATCAAAAACACGATGTTATATATCCATCCCCATTTGTATTGATTCTAATATCTTTTCAGAATTTAAAATAGTACTATCCATTACAAAAAGTAAACTTATTTATTCCATGTCCCCAATCCTAGTTTTTTAGCTAGATAAATTTTATATTGGTAAGTTGTGCATTTTTGCAGATACTATTTTTTTTACAATTCATGAACACACACACATACACACCCCACTGGTGTTTTAAAATATGAGTAATACCATAATGTACATACATTCTATGAGTTTTTTTCTTCCCCATGTTATATTATAGCCACCTATGTCAGTCTTGCTTATCTACTTTATTTTTCCAATACTAAGTCATGAAGAGAATGCATTGAAAACCTATCTGTCATGCAGTATAACACTGCAAGAATTTAAAGGCCTGCATTAAAAAAAATTTCAGTGAGTTTGCTAGTCTTTCTATTTATAATAATATTTTGGATTTATCAGACTTCATAATGAGAATAAAAATGTGTAAAGTCAGAAGAATAAGGCTTGAACCTTTCTATGTCTGCCAATACTAGGAAAGTTCCAGAGATTCAATTTCCTTTTCTATAACACAGCAATGGTGATGCTTAGATCGTTGGCACGTTTGCAAGCTGTAAATGGAATATTGTGTGGAAAATGTACATTACATATTAATAAACTCCATTTCCCTCACATATTGAGTTTTCCCCTTCCCTTCAGATCATGAAATAAGCATTATTCCCTTTCAAATTTCTTTAGATAATCTAGAATGAGTCTTGTCATATCTAGTTCCATCCTTGTGTTCCAAATGACTTCTGATCCCAACAACCATCCAACACATCACAACTTGCTGTTAGATCTACCAGCTTTGAACCATCCCTCACCCTCATGAATTCCTCTGCCCAGTCTACTCAGCTCTGTTTACACAGGCAATTATTAGAATCACTCTCTTGTGTAAGCCTCCAAAGTCTTTCATCCTTTCTTCATCTTTCTCACTAGGCAAAACACCCAACTTAGTTAAATCCAAATTTCAGTTATTCTGCTTTTCTATGCATGTGGCTGAAAAGTCTCTGAAGGGGAAACATTTATATACACATAACTATAGTGATTAGTTACAACTTAAATTCCTGACCTTGAACTTCAAGTGGGCCATAGGACACCTCAAATCTCATCATTTTCCTTTTTACACACTCTATCACTCACATAAACATTAAATCACATCACCTCCACTTTTTTCATACCATATACATCCACCTCAGCCATTCTTACCCTTATACTCTTTTCCACCAAGAAAAAAGAAGCAATCATAAGAGTAATTCAACAGGTTACACTGCCACTCTGCCCACCTACCAGGATCCGCAGTCATATACTATTATGTCTCTCCTGTTAACCATTTTTGTCTCCGTTCAAGCCCTCCATTTGTGCCCATGACTCCATCCATTCTTTCCTACTCAAGGACATTGCTCTGGCATTTCTACTCCTTTTATCTTATATTGTTACTTTTTATTATTCCATTAGATTATTGAAATCAATATATGCAAACAAGCTCTTATATTCACACCTTAAAATACACACTTTTGTCTGTCCTTTTCAGTGACTACACTAATTGTCTGTTTCCATGCATTGAAAATATCCTTCTAAAAAGTGTCTATACACTAACAGTCCCCAATACCTCTATGCTCATTTTTAAAACTAAATTTAATAAAGTTTACATCATCACTGTCTACAAAATTCTTCTGTCAAAGTCATCAAGGACATGTTATGAAACCTAATGATCATGTCTCAATCAATGCACACCCTATTTTATCTTTTTAAGAGTACTTGACCAGG
>CAUYQG010148996.1:0-32662 GCA_963574415.1 Tarsius wallacei
ATCAAAAATTAGCCAGGCGTCGTAGTGCGCGCCTGTAATTCTAGCTACTTGGAAGGCTGAGGCGGAAGGATCGCCGGAGCCCAGCAGGTGGAGGCTGCGGTGGCCGGGAGCGGCCACTGCACTCCAGTCTGGGCGACAGAGTGAGACTCCAAATCAAAAAAAAAAAAAAGAATCCACGTGATGACACTGGTTCCACCCAGATAATCTAGGATAATCCTCCAATCTCAAAGTCAGCTCATTAGCAGCCTTAATCCCATCTGCAAACTTCAATCCTCTTCACCATGTCACCTGACATATTCACAGGTTCTAGTGAGTGGGATGTGGACATTTTTGGGAGGCATGATTCTGACTAAACAGTTCCTCTTCTAGGATGATTCTTACCTCTTCTTCTCAGTTTAGTAATTGCACAGACGATTTTTCAGGTAACCATATTTTTTTATAGATAATCTGGCATCTTGAGACTTCCTTGTTCTTAGATAAAACACACACTCGTGCTTGCATGCACACACACATATATATGCACACACACGTGCCATCCGTCCCAGCTTCATGGAGTAGACCAGAACTAGAATGAAAGCTGCTGTGTAAAGACAGTTTGGGGCTGGATTCTGAGCACTTAGAACAACACCTGCTATACTGCACGTGGGTAATAAATATTTACTGAATAAATCTATCAACCAGAAGAATAAGTTGCAATACATGGGCCCCAGAATCAGATATAAGGTTAATTTCTTGCCTAGCTACTTAGCAGTCAGTCATAGGACTCTCTAGTGAGCCCTCTCTCTAAGATGAGGATAAAGTCACCTGACTAATGGGGCTGTGATGAGGTGAAACTTAGTGGAAGGCCTGGGATAGGATAACATCCAAAGAGCAGAGGTCTGTGTTGTCCTTGCCCTAGTGGTAACCACCTTGGGCAAGAAGACAGACCCGTAAGCTAATAAGACCCTCAAATGTTAGAGGTGCTTTGAGGGAAATGGGCTGCATTCGTAGTAGTAGTCGGGAGATAATGTAGGAAATGGTCAGTTCAAGGAGATCTCATAGATGTGTGAACCCTCCACCAGAATCCTAAACAAAGAGCGGGTGTCAGAAAGGTAGAGGAAGGAGAGTGGTAGTTCAGTAGAGGGAACAACGTGAACAAAGGCCCAGAGGCATGGAACCACCTGGCCTATTCAGGGAGCTGTGAGCAGTTGTATGGGGATAGAGTCAAGAGAACATGGCAGGGACACAGCAAGAATTCCCCATGGCAGGAATGTAGTATTAAGAGGGTTTGTGACTGGACAAGCCCTGTGTACCTTGTGTTGATGGGCTGGGTATGCCTCAAATGGTTAGCACAGGCATGTACAATGTTTCTAATGCTACGCTCTTTCTCCCTCACTCATTCACACAAACTGACACACACATGAGAACATGCAGTAGTTCTGTCAAAAACACAAACACCTCTTGTATGCACATACAACATAAACTACTTGGATGACACATGCATTTGGGGCGGCACATCTTGCATACAAACACATTTGCAGTCGAAAGCACACACATGGGGCAAATAAAACAAATACACCCCAAACGAATACATTCCTACCCATGTGAATAAACACACATGCACACACAAAAGGCACACATGAGAGCATGTATATACAATGTACACACAGACTGCACATGCAGACACATGTATGTCACACAACACACATCCAGGGCACTAAAGACACAGGCACATGAACACTGACCATGCACACCCTCCCACGTGGCTACTAACGAAATCCACACTCAAAGTAAACACACACATACTGAACATATACTCCCATCACTTAAACACACACACACAATCCATGCACACACACCCCTAGAGAGCATGCACAGTGGACCATGCCAACATGCACACACGCACACACACACACTTTGACCACGCACACACAGACTCTTCACTGCTTTCTGGAATGTGTCTGGGTTGCAGGCAGGCAGTTGTTTGGCCTGAGGGAGGCTGTGATGATTCTCCCAGCCACAGCGGGCGGGGCAGCTCAGAGACCTGTTTTGGATTACACAGTTTATATCTCTGTCCCTCCCCATGAGTAAGGGTGGTGCAGAAAAGGGGTGTCTTAGCTTTCCCTTGCAACCAGCTTCTGTTTTTCCCTACAACCCAGCCCCACTGAAGTCTCTGCAGCCCGTGATAATCGGATGTCATCCAAAAGCATTGCTGGGTCTTTTGCAAGAGTTCCCCATGCGAGACTCCCTGCCTAGCCCTACCCCTCCCTTCCAAACTAAGCTGGCAGGGGGCCAAGCCATCTCAGGGGGGAAGTGGGGCAGAGCCAAGCGCTTGGCGGCTCCTGGCACTGAGAGGCCCCCATCAGCTGCTCTCCCGGGGGCCCTGTTTGGGTGATGAGCCCAGTCCGCTCTTGAGCTCTGCAGAAAGGACTCCCTCACAACATCTGCTTGGCCTATCTGGGACTAGTCAAGCACGGCTTCCTCTTCTGCCTGCGCTCATCTAGGAATTGGGTTCCAATGAGCTGGAACCTGGTGCTTTCGCCTGAAGTTTTGACAAGTTGTTGTTTCCTGGCAGCAGCCAAGATGGAGCTGTGACCTCCATCTGGGTTAATGAGTGGAAGTCTCGCTGTGTGCCTACTGCACTGTCCCATTCCATTGTCCTGCTCCAAGGAGCTCACAAGCAAGGTGGCGCCTCATTTTGGGTGTCAGGCCTCATTCTTGGAGACCGTTTTATATCCGCAGTCAGAGCGAGTCTCAACAGATGCAGACCAAGCCCCTGCTCTGTGTTAGAGAAGGAGAAGAATGGCTGTAAGTGTGCAGAGGGATGCTCATAAGGCAACTCGGATGTTCTCCAGGGCCCGCACTCTTGAGAGATTTAATCAAAATTAGTCCAAATGCTGATTCCACAGGCTTGTGAGAATCCAGAGCGGTCCTGTGAATTTCCCCAACGTTCACTTTCTCACATTTCTCCAGACTTCTGAGCACACAATGCACCTGCCTTAAACTCCACTCCATCAAGCTGAACAAAAAGCCAATTTCTTAACGAATTTACAAAATAATTCCATTTGTCTGAAACATTTTGAGCTTAGTGGCTTTGCTGAAAGGTTCATGGTCACAGGAAGGGGTACATTGCAGGGGCTCCAGCTGGTCTTCCATTCCACCGATTTCAGTCCCAAACTCACTCCCCATCTTCCTCCTCTTTCTCTCTCAGGAGTAACACCCAAGTCTGTCCCCCTTTCTACTTGCCTGCTCACTTTCAGGCCTAGGAAGATTAGCTCCCATCACTTATCCCCCAAAAAGACTTTTTGGAATATTCTTCTCTCCCAAGAGTATCTACCAATAAGAAATTCTCATGACAGTTGCCAAGAAAATAAAATATCCCCCATGACATTACATCATAAAGTCCTGTGCTTGCCAGAGGAGTTCCTCAGACAAAGGTGAATAGAAATCATTCTACCAAAAAGACACCTGCATGCATATGTTTATTGCAGCACTATTCACAATAGCAAAGTCATGAAACTAACCTAGGTGTCCCTCAAGGGTGTATTGTATAAATAAAATGTGGTACATATATACCAGAGAATACTATACAGTCATAAAAAAAACAGAATCATGTTTTTTTGCAGTAACACAGTGAAATGGAATAACTCTCATTCTAAGTTAATTATTATTGCAGAAACAGAAAACTGAATGTGATATGTTCCCACTTACAAGTAGGAGCTAAGTACTGAATACACACACGCGTAAAGATGAGAAACACAGACCCTGAGAACTCCTGAAGTGGGGAGGAAAGAAAGTTGAAAACTACCCAGTGGGTACCATGCTCACCACCACCAGACCTCACCATCACCATCACAAAATATACCTATGTAGCAAATTTGCATATGTACCACTTGAATCTAAAATAATAATTTTTTTTGAGTTGGAGTCTCACTCCATCTTCCAAGTTGGGATGCAATGGCATAATCACAGCTCACTGCAGCCTCAGAATCCTGGGCTCAAGTGATCCTTCTGCTTCAGTCTCCCAAGTAGATGGGACTATAGACACATGCCACTGCATCTGGTTAATTTATTTTTATTTTTATTTTTTATTTTTTTATTTTTTATTTTTTACTTTTTTGAGTTGGCGTCTCACTCCATCGCCCAGACTGGGGTGCAGGGGCCGCTTCCGGCCACCGCAGCCTCGACCTGCTGGGCTCCGGCAATCCTTCCGCCTCAGCCTTCCGAGTAGCCGGAACTACAGGCGTGCGCTACCACGCCTGGCTAATTTTTTTGATTTATTGTAGAGATGAGGTTTCGCCTGCCCAGGTGGGTTTCGAACCCGCGGGCTCAGGCAATCCACTCACCTCAGCCTCCCAAGGCGCGGGATTACAGACTGAGCCACCGAGCCTGGCTATTTTTTTATTTTTTTAAGGATGAGGTTTCCCTATGTTGCCTAGGCTGATCTCGAACTCGTGGGCTCAAACAACCCTCCTACTTCAACCTCCCAAAGTGCTGGGATTATAAGTGTGAGCCACCATATCTGGGCTAAAATAAAATAATTTTGAAAGGAAAAGTGAGCATTGGAAGTGAGAGTACATTTAATAGCAAGGAGACACCTGACTTCTACCAGCTAAGTGAAGAGAGGACTCAGGAACTGGGTGTCAAGTCTGACCCTTCCTTACCCAAGCACTGGTGAGACCACCGAAGCTAGAGTCAGAAGTCCGTGCCCCAGATGGGCCCCCAGGAAATGTCTCTCCAGCCAGGCTCTGACATCTTTGTTCCATGGTGACAACAAAGGTCTGAGCTCCAAATACCCACCCACACCCCCAAGCCACTGTGGTCTCTCCAGGCTAAGAGGGGCAAAGAAGGGGCAGGCACAGGTTACAGGCCTCCTCACAAGAGTTGACTGGGGGCCATTCATACGCAGGAGAGTTCCCTTTCAACAAAGTCTGTTTGTTTCCCCCAAGAGCCTGGAGTCTCCGTGCCAAGACAGAATGACTCACTGGCTCCCAGGCCCTTGCCTCGCTCCGGGAGACACTCAGCTACTTCTTCGCAAAGAGCAGCAGAGCAGCCTCCCTCTGGCTCCAGGCCAATGTGGGTGCTACACAGTGAGCTTGGAAACTCAACATGGAGAAAGTTCCGTGTGTGACTCTTCAGGCCTCGACCTCATTGCAGGATGCCCACATCCGTGCATGCCGGTTTCCTTCAAGCATTCAAATAGCGTCAGTTTAAAAGTGAATCCAACCCCCCTCCACAAGCCCCCTCATCTGGAAGTCTCCCAAAGCCATGGCTAACTTTGAATGCAAAAGCATGGATGCTCATGCTGAGTGGTTTGAAAAACATCCTTTTCAGTATTCGATAAACTTCCAGAAAGGCTTTGTCCATGAGAGAAATGTATTTCTTCAGAGCAGTCAAGATCAATCATCAACACAAGAAACATATCTTCGTTGATTAAAACACTGGATACAAATTCAACTAGTCCTGACTGAGCTTTATATTCGTAGTCTATGTAAATGGCCTCACAGGGCTGGGCACGGTGGCTCATGCCTACAATCCCAGCACTTTGGAAGGTCAAGGTGAAGGGGTTGCCTGAGCTCAGGAGTTTGACACCAGCCTGGGCAACATAGTGAGACTTTGTCTCTACAATAAATCAAAAAATTAGCCAGGTGTGGTGATACACACCTGTAGTTCCAGCTACTTGGAAGGCTGAAGCAGAAGGATCAGCTGAGCCCAGTAAGTTGAGACTGCAGTGGCCATGATTGTGCCACTGCACTCCAGCCTGGGTGACAGAATAAGACTCCGACTCAAAAAAAAGCGTCACAGGATTGTTGTGAAGGTTCAATAAGAAAATACTAACTATGGAGACAAGCCAAGAAATGCCCTCAGTACCTTACAAATGTCATCTGACACCATCCTCCTAATCTCCATCACAGGGCCCCAGGAAGTGCAGGCACCTTCATACCTATTTTGAATGGACTGAGCCTGGAGAAGTTAAGCGATCTAAGTTCACACAGCTAATGAAAAGCATATTATGCAGCAAATTAGTAGGACAACCAGATAGAAAAAGATGAACACTCAGCCTACCTAGAGAGGCAAAAATGTTTTAGTGGTTTGTAAGTACATTAGAAGCACATGTATTAATTGGCAATGAGTAGGCTAATTATAAAGCTCGTTCATCTGTTCAATGAAAACAGTTTCCAAAGGTCCTTCATTATATCAGCCTCAAGGCAAGTTACTTCCTAAAACAGAAAGAAAGGTATAAACCTAAAGGCAATCTTGTTTGATTTTTCTCATGTTTCTTCCCAGTAAGGGAGATGTTACTTATTCATTCAACAAAAAAAAACTTATTCAGTACCTCCTTTGGGTCATGCACTCTTTTGGAACAGGGAACAAAATGGGTGACCCAAAGACACAATGGAATCCACCATGCAGGACAGGGTTGATCTACCTCAGGATGAGTGAGCTTCTGGGTTGGATCATTCCTTGCTGGAAGGGTCTGTCCTGTGCTTTGTGGGATGTTTAACCACATTCCTAGTCTCTACCTCCCGGATGCTGGTAGTACCTCTCAAGATGTGACTGCCAAAAAGTGCCCAGATGTTGCCAAATCCCTGTGGGGTCAAAACGCCCAATTGGGAACCATTGCTGAAGAAGAGGAGAGAGTCATGAATCAAACACGGACAGTTATCAGCCCAGGGCGACTTGGAAGACCACCCCAAACTCAATTGTCTTGGTAGATATCTAGGTGGAGATTCAAGCCCAGCAGAATTAGTCAGCAGTAGTTTGAAGGCAATGAGGGAGACAGGCTTTGGAGGCGTAGCAGAGGCAGAGGGAACAATGTGACCAAGGCATGGAGGGATCCTGATTTGGGGTCTATGTTACTCAACATCCAGGTCAGTGCTCTGGTTGAAGACTAAAGGAGGCATCAGCCAGCGTACCTTTCACTCAACACAGAAATAAATGGCAGAAGCTATAGTCCAGAAGGTTTAGACAAGTTAGAACCATGAGCCAAAGTTGTGATGCACTAACAGGAGCAAATGCAAACCCCTGAATTATGGCCCCCCAAGAATCCAACTAATAAAACAGGGCCCCCCTAGCTGAAAGGTAAAAGACTTGAGAAAGCTTTGAGTGTAAGCCAGTGCTTCTCACACTCATTCTTGCATAAGAAACCCCTTGAGGGCTTATTAAAGCACAGATTGCTGAGTCCCACCCACAGGGTTTGTGATCCAGGAGGTCTTGAATGGAGCCAGATAGTTTGCATTTCTAAAAAGTTCTCGGGTGATGCTGCTGGTTTGGGCATCAACCTGTGAGAACCACTGGTATCAGCCTTGGTTTCCAAAGATGGTAGTAGCAGCAAGTTCATATTAACAGAGATATGGTGTCTAGTATAAGAAGGTGAGAATCTCAATGCTCAGACAAGAGCTGATGTGCCAGAAATAATGCTAAGCATCATATTTTAAGGGGATTCTTGGTAAACTGGAAGATGCTCAAAGAAGAGTGAGAAACCTAGACTATATGAAAAGTGCTTGAGGAATGCAGGGCATTTGACCTAAAAAAAAAGAAAAGAAAGAAGTTATGGAAAGAATTTGGAAACTGCCTTCAAATAGCTGAGGGACAGTACTGTGAAAAATAGATTGGATTTGGCTTTTGTTTTCCAAGGTGGACCACATTAGTTCAAGACAGGATCAGCCAAGATGGGAGTGTCAAGGACAAAGGTTTGGGCTCGACGTAATCTTGTAACAGTGGAAACTCTGGTGAAGCACTGTTCACTAGACGCATCATGAGAAACATGTAGGTAATTTACAGTTGTCTAGCAGCTGTATGTAAATGTGAAAAGAAACAGGCGAAGCTAATTTTAATAATGCGTGTTCTTTTACGAGATGCTTCCAAAATGTTATCGCTTTGACATGCGATCAGTATTAAAGTTATGAATGAGAGAGTTTACATTCTTTTTCTCTGTACTCAGTGATCTAAACTAGTGTGTGTTTTATACTCACAGCACATCTTCATCCAGGCCAGCCCCATAACGGTGCTCCCATATAGAACAGCCAAGCTCTCTTGAATCCATCACCAAGAAGTGAATGATTGCCCATTTTAATCAGTGGCCCTGTCCTGTTATCGAGTTTCAGACTGAGTGGTATTTGTATCTCCCTCCTATATATTTTATTTTATTATTACAGAGGCGAGGTCTTGCCAATTTGCCCAAGCTGGTCTCAAACCTGCAGGTTCGGGCTATCCACTCACCTTGGCCTCCCAAAGTGCTGGGATTACAGGCTGAGCCACCGAGCCCGGCTATTTTTATTTTAAATTAAAATAAATTTGTTATAAATTTGTTATAAGTTTTTATATATCTCTGCGAATTTCACGGCTTATATTAAGGTATCTAGAAGAAGCCTGGGACATCCTAAATACAAATGATATCACGACTCTTTTTCTTATAGGTGACAGGAGACTATTCAACCTAGCTGAAGAATCATTTATCAGTCCACATTCTGAAAAGGCCGGTGTCGACTCTGGTTTCTGGCATGGCTCTATCCAGATATATCAATTGTGTCACCAGAAACTTCTTCCCGTGGCTCCCAGATTCACTTACTTCTGTGTTTGCCTTCATTCTCTGCCTGGACCCTCCCCTGCTCACTGCAATGTAGAAATGTGGCCACTGGAGGCTACAATCATTTCCGTGCGCATTGCCTGTGGAATAAAGCTTCTTTTTTCAAATAGTTCCAAAAAGTTCTAGACTTGAGGCTCATTGACTTGAATTGGCAGTGCCCTGATTATTCCTGAATCCAAGCATTATGGAGTATGGATTTGGTCAGGGCCAAGTTGCCTCTGAAGTCAGGTTTATAGAAGGGCAGACCGATGCAGGCTTCAAGAATGGGGTTCTCTAGAAGCGAGGAAAGAAGGAGGAATGCTGGTTTCCCAGAGATGAGTGTTAATGACAGAGGCCAGTAGAGCATTTTGTCCTGGGTTATGATCATTGCCTTTGAGAAGATACAGTTTACCTGTACTGCAAAGACACTGCTTGGAATTTCATCGATAAGGAACTTGATTCAAGGCACTTATCCTAAGTATGAGAGCCACATACTTTGCTTTTGACTAATCTGTTTGAAGAAGCCTTGTCCTGTGTGACTGAATTTAGGTGACAGACTGAGACCAGAATGAGGCTCCAGAGTCTGAAAAATAAATCTAGGTTTACAAAATTCCCAGAAAGTACAGAAGAATTGCAACTGAGTTAGCTGGATGTGGTATATTATTTTCCTTCCTTCCCTCAAACAATGAGTTTTAAGCCAAGATGGCGACTGCTCTTGCATCAAAATGTCCAGGATCAAAGATGTGCAAAGTCTGAGAAGACTCACAACCTGACTTCTTCGGATTTCTGAACATCCAAAATACAAACTGGAGTATGCATTTCATCTGAATCTTGCAGCCCTCGCTCATAGGCAATCTTTCTTTGTACCAGTTACTCATTTCATTTAACCCACTAATTTTCTTCCATGGGGTTCAGTTTCCTCAAAGTTATGTTCTTTTTTTCTGCTCACGTATACCTAAATGGTTCTTAAATTCATCCAACAATCTAGACAGGGCCATGCCTGAAATCTCCACACATGCAATGAATTCAAGAAAAGACAGGATTCCAAAAACTGACAAGGGAGTACAAAGTATACAAAAAATTATTTAGTATTTAGTATTCAGCAAAATGTCTTAAGTCATATGATATGTGATTCTGTACCTCACTTTAAGGTTAAATTAGAAGTAGCAGTGACCAAGAAATATTAGTTACAATGTGACAAGGTTTCCCTTCAAGACATGGAACACTTTCCTTGCCTAATTTGTGGGCTCCTATCCTTCCCTCAAGAGTTCCCCAAAAATTTGTTGGCTCATTTTGGAGATTTCCACACACTGCTTTTTGGGACACTTTTCTTCACTCTGTTGACCTGAGGCTGTGAAGCCACATGTTTTAATGGAGTTAGACTGTCATGGACTGAAGTCTCATCTCTCATTTCTTAACTGTGTATCTAGAAAGTTCTTAAATTGGTCTGAATCTTAGTTGTCTATAAAGAAAATACAAACCCCATCTTGCTGAGTGTTTTTTTTAAGGATATGAACTAATGTATGTAAATTACTTGTGGCATAAGCACTCAATAACTAGTGACATTATAATTATTATCACACTGAACTGTGGTTTCTTGTTTATAATTTGGTCTTGCCCATTAGACTCTGACCTCCTCTAGGGCAGGGACTGTGTCTTATTAAATTTTATGTCTCAATCCAGTGTTAAGAAATACATGTTTGTTGAAATAATAACATGAATAAATAAACAAATGTATACAGATGAAGACACAGTCCGCAGCCAGTCTCTGGGGGACTGTGGCCCCAGAACAATCACACTAGATCAAACCCTTTCGTTTTTAGTTGAATACCAAGCTCCATATTAGACTAACTCACATGGAATTTTTTAAAAATTACCCATAGTCAATGTGGGCAGTTTCACATGATTCAAACCGATTGAGAGCTACAAAGCCTTGAGTTTATTTTCAATGTCTTTCAAATACCACTGCATGATTAATTGAATTAAATAACTTATGGGTCCACCTCCCTCCAACCCATTGAACAAGCAGAGATGTAAAATCAAAATAACAGTGTTTGTAAATGGAAAATGCCTGCTTGCCACTCAAGCTGTAAGTCTTGCAGGCCCTGAAACCTCGACGTTTGCTTTCTGAAATCCAAGCCCTTCTCCACACCCTGTTTTTGAACTAGAGAACCTGCCTTGTGTATTTTCAGCTTGAAAACAAACTCACATTTATCCCACTACAGTCTACCAAGTAACAATGCTCCAGGTACCTTAAAACCTGAAAATTCAATTCTAGAAGGGACACAGGTAGTAGGCACCAAAATCACCTCTTAGCCCAATTGACTCAGAAGCAGTCCGGCTGGGCCAACATCCTTATTTAAAAAAAAAAACGTAGTTTCTTATTTGGGTTCAAAAACTCCTTCAGTACATAGTGTTAATCTCATCCTAACCATATTTTGTAAATACAAAACCTGGTTCAATAGTCCCACTGAGACCACATTTCCCAATAATGAGGAAAATGGCATTTACAGGAAGGTCTGGAACTTTCCTTCAGTAGCCTGCATTTTTGTAAGTCCCGTATGAAACCTCCATGTGGGCATGACTAATGGATCCACCTAATTAAATTTTTACAGCATTCCAGGGCTGGAGTGTCAAATGTTTGCTTCCAGCTTGAATCCTTGTAACACTGTCAAATAAGTCTCCCGTCCCATCCCCCTCCCACACACACCTTTTTTAGGGGCTGTCGGCTGCATTCCAATGTCATACGAAATCAGAATTTGACTGATGAGGATGAAGACATGGATTGCCAAACAATTTTTGCAAGCTGGCCTACCTTCACCCATTTAGAAAGGTTAGAAACAGCAACAATTACAACAGTAAAATCTTTCCAGCCAGGGTAGGATTCTAAATGGGCAGGTGAAGAAATCATCACTCATGAATAAGAAGATCATCACTGCCGTTTACAAATCCTTGCTGCAAAAGACCAACGTATGTATTTAGCAAGATGGACTTTTAACTTTGAAAGCATACTTGACTTCAATGGATTCTATAAACTTCAGGAGGAAAAAGAGAGTATCATCTGTAATATATGCTTTCTTGTTCTTTGTTATTTTATTGGTTTCAGAATAGAGGCATATGATTAAAACCTTTGCTTATCTCCTTACTGGAAGGTGAAGGTTGGTCACAAAATGGATAGCTGATTTGAGAATATGTTTAGAATGGAATCAAACTTTAGTGTCTATCAACCATGAGACTTGAGCCAGGACACTGTGGGTTCCAGGCAGTGGGTCTCCTTACTGATATCATGGACACGCTGGAGGTGCTTTCTTGAAGACACTCAGGATGGACACCTGTCAGTCACTCTCTGGATGTGCTCTAAGTCCCTTCTTCTTTAATGTGTCCATCCACATCACCTACATCAGAACCACCCAGAGAGCTTGTTAAAATGCAGCCCTCGGACCCTAACCCAAATCATCTTAGAATCCGGAAGTGGAGACAGGGACTCCACGAGTTTGTCAAAGAGCTTGCAGGCAAGCTCCCTGAGCCAGAATTTAGAGCTCCAGTGTTCTGGGGGCACTGGGAAGGTCACAGCCGAACTCCACACCAAAAAGGGAGATGAGGCAGCAGATAAGAAGAAAATTATACAGTAAGTAAGGCCTGATGGAGACCCATTCCAGAGAACCAGGTCACCAGCACAAGGAAATTGTTGTTTTGGTCCAACCATGAGGTCCCTGTGGACACACAGAGGCTAATGCCACTCCCAAATGAGCCCAGAGATGAATTCTTCTAGTCTAAGACCTACAAGGAAACAGTGACAGTGGGGAAACTGTTTCTGGTGTCTTTCTCTGCCTCTGCCTCAACCCCTACCCATGTACTCACACTTGCCCAAACACTCAAATGAGTCCACCTGCACAACTTGTACACACCTGCCTTGAAAAAAGATCTGTAACCCTTATAGATTAGCACAGAGCTACTATACCCTGGCTCTAGCTGAGATAAACTCCCATTTCATCAGAAGATTTTTCTTTCTAATTCATCTTAGGAAATCACTAACCACAAGCAATTCAGAAAACCATCTCCTTCCAAGAGCTCCATCCTGATGTGGGAATTTGCTAACCCCACCACAGACGGTTGACTGGAGTCAGGGTAAGATGAAATTGTCAGACGTTTATGACGTAGCTTGGCAGGACTCCTTGGAAGCCCCTCCTCCTGGCTCCGATTCTAGGATGAGCCTAGGACCACACTGGACCAAACAGGAGTGAAGTATGGTCGATTCAACAGGGCTTTACAATAAGTGTCTTCAGCTAGCATTGGCTGTATGACCTTACTGAGCCTCACCTCACACTTCTTTTCTGTAAGCTAGAAGTTTATGAAGAAGAAGAAATGAGACCATGTAGGAAACACCTAGCCCAGCAAGCTAGGACACACAATAATAGGAAGGCGTTGATAAATAATTGGCCTGGCAGAATGCCTACATTCCACAGACTTCGGGTTTCAGAAAGTTCTCAGTTTGAATCTTGACTCTTCTACCTATTGGTGAGGAAATTTGGGGAAAGTTTCTTAACCTCTCTGAATGCCAAGTTTCTCATCAGAATAAAAATAACACCAATACCAAAATCAAGGAACTGTTGGGAGACTTTTTGCAGGAATATCTTATAAGAATTTGTGTTAGGCAAGATGAATGTTTAGAGATGACCAGCTTCTTCACGTACCCTTTCTCTTTCTCCTCCTCCTCTCCTCTCTTCTTCCTCCCCCCTCCTCCTCCTCCTTCCCCTCCTGCTCTCCCCCCCATCCTCTCCTTTTCCATCTCCTGTTTTTGCCTTCTCCTACGACTTGTTCTACTTTTTCTTTCTCCTCCTTCTCCTCTTCCTCTTCTTCTTGCCCTTTTCCAGTAAGAAGGCTATGCCCTGGGAAGAAAAAACAAAGGTAGCTACTTCCTGCCTTGGGGAAAGCATTAAACAAGGAGAATGGAGAGGCAATGAATGGGCAGCTGTTAGAGAAGGATCCATTCCCAATAACACAGGTCACTGAATGATCTTCCAGAAAAAGTCAACCTCCATTTCTCATGTCATCTGGGGTTCGGGAAATCTCCCCTTGACTGTGGTCAGTTTGGGGATCGGATAAACTTAAACTGCCCGAAAAGGGAAGAGATTTTTTTTCCCCAGTGCTGGGGGCATTTCTTTCTGAAATGTTTTTCTTTCCTAGGCAGGGGATCAACAGACTTTTGAATCTTTTGAATGGTTTCAAAATGCACATGCTCAAGAAGACAGATGGATCTTTAGACCTAATAAGATTTATTACTTTTAATTTCTGAGCTCTATACTCTTGGACAAGGGGCTAAACTAACTCCCCCCCCATTTCTTCATTTTAAGAAGGAGGAGTTCTATGGGGGTCTCTGCCTTCCGTCAGCCTCCTCATCCCTGGGCAGAGAGCCAGCATCATTTTGTGAGGTGACCTCAGATTTATCTGGGTTTATCTTGGGTGGAGGACATATTAGCTGATTGGACATCAAGGCTGGTTTCGAAATGAGTACCTTAAAAATAAAATCCCAATTCCTCAAAAGGTTAAACAGAATTACCCATGACCTAACAATTCTACTTTAATTGTTGGGTCATGGGTAATTCTATACTTAAAATAATTGAAAACAGATCTTCAAACAAATACTTGTACACAAATATTGACAACAGCACTACTAGCAATAGTGAAAAGGTGGAGACAGTCCAAATGCCCATCGACTATGAGTATAAACAAAATGTGGTCTACCCATACGATGAAATATTATTCGATTATAAAGAGAAATTAAATACGGACACATGTTACAACATAGATGAACCTTGAAAACATGAAGTTAGGTGAAAGAAGCCAATCATCATATAGTATGATTCTATTTCTAAGAAATATCCGGAGTAGGTAAATCCATAAAGACAGAAAGCGTTGCTGGGAGCTGAGAAGGAAAAATGAGGAGTGATTGTTTAATGGGGTTTTCTTACAGGGTGATGAAAATGTTCTGGAGATAGGTAGGGGTGATGGTCACACAGCATTGTGATTCTTCAAAATGCCACTGAATTGTACACTTCACAATGGTTGCTTTAGTGTTATGTTAATTTTACCTTAATTAAAAAGAAATTCAAGTCAACATGTGGGTGTTTTGATGTCAGTGTGAGGAAAATAGAAGAAAAAAGAGATAGTGATTGTCAAAGTACTGATTAAAAATTTGCACTTTGAGGGCAGGGCAGTCCCCTAAATCTCTTTAATTAAGACAAAGAAGACAACGGCAATGGGAGAAACAGCAGTTCAACAGATAAATAGCAACTGAGAGAGACGCGAGCCAATGGCTTCTCGGGGCTGGTCAGCTGCGCTGATTTTTCTCAAGTCAAGTTAACATGTTAAGTGTGCAAACAACACTCCTGATTTCTTTGTTCCCTGTCTCCCCGACCCTCTCCACCAGCTATCTTGGCTTGGCATGCATCCTATTTTCCGAGCGACAGCTGTGCACAGTTGAATAGTAAATCAAACACCCTAAAAAACTGTTGTTTTAAAACAATGTCTCAGATTTCCCAGATATTTCATTTCTGTTTTCCTTCCCAACACCCCTTGCCTCAGACAGCAGTGGTGGTAACTCATTCAGGTAGCGAGTGGGCCACTGCCTTGTTCAGAGGAAATTCATCAGTGAGTTCCCCTTGAGAAATGGTTTTGGGGGGCAGAATTGACAGACAGGTTATATACAGTGTAGGTTGATCTTGTATATTGCTAGAAAACATTTTTTAACACGTGCTCTTGAACAGGAAGGGATTGGCTAGCCGGGGTTTTCTGGGGGTACATATCACCAGGATGAACCCCAAGTTTGCAAGAATACTGACTCCCCACGTCCTCGTTTCTGTGAGACGTCGTGTGAAAGCTTTTGCCTTCATCTCCCAGGGAAGGTTGTGTTTTTTCCAACCTCACTGTCTGGGGGAGGCAGATTTCCTATGGAAAGAGACAAATTATCTGGTGAAGGCTTTTCTCAAAGGGGTAGTGCTGGGGCTTCCTGGAAAATCTCATGCAAAGGCACAGGTAAACACATATTTACAAGCCCTGGCACTATAGATGCCCCAGCTTGGCCTCTGATTTAACTGAAGTCAGGGTTTCTCAATCTTGGCATGATTGACATTTGGGTTTGGTCATTCTTTGTTGGTGGGGGATGGGAGCTGTGGCAGCTCAGAAAGGTTAAATGACTCACCAAGGTCAAAGGGCTATTAAGTCACAGAGCTTATCACACATTTGCTCAGCAAATATCTCATGCCACTTCCTGTGTCCTGAGCATTAGCATAGGCACTGCCAGTCAGTAGATACTTATAGACCATCTATAAGGTGTCAATACTGTGGATACAAGAGAGAAAAAGGCACACCTCCTCCATGTAAAGGAAACAGAAAATAAACATGCAAACCAGAGCTTCTCTGTCTCTGCATTATTGAAGTTTGGGATTTAATCATTGATGGAGGGGGCTGTCCTTGGCATGGCAGAAAATGTATGGGCAAGAAGGACGTGGCAAAGCTTCCTGGCCTCTACTGAATTCTAGTAGCATCCCCCAGTTGTGACAATCAAAGGTACCCCCAAACATTGCCAAATGTCCCCTGGGGCACAAAATCACCCCTGGTTGAGAAACGCTGACATAAAGGGAATTTAAGAAAACAAACTTCAAATGGAATGGAGTCATCTAAGTAAAAATAGAAGGCTTTTTGTCCAGAGATTGTATTCCAGAGATGACCTTCCTCTAGAAGGAATATTCAGAGATGGGGGCTGCTTCTGCAGTAAAATAAAATCAACCCAGCAAGTAAAAAGGCAGGATTTTCATCGTAACTGAACTAGTCCATTTATCCGAAAATATCTTCTTTAATCACTCATTTATTGATAGTGTTCTCATGAGATGGTAAAGTCCATGAAACCAGAAACTTTGTGGATCTGGGACACCGCAGCATTTCCAGAACCTACAACAGGGTCAGACCGAAAGTCTTGGACCATAAATGAAAAAAAAAATGGATAAATCCTGACAACTTCCTTCTTGGGAGACCTTCGTAGTCTTTGCTCCTCTTTCCCTTACCTTCTCTTATTTATCCATCTTTGTCTTTCTGGCCTTTTCTCTCTTCCCATCTACACCAAAACAAGCCCACACATTGTCAAGTACAAAAGCAAATACACCAATGTTCCCGCAAACAGACACACACATACCCACCAACACACCAACAGGAAATTCAAAGTAAAGACCAAAAGACCAAAATACATGTCCCTGACTTAACATTCTGAAACAAATCAAACCCATGCAAACTCAATAACAGACCACCGGGACACAGATTGTACCGGAACGATCAACCGGCCCAGGATTCTCTTGGCATTTGTCGATATGTCACAACTTGAGGGCTTGATGCCCCCACCATGAGGTCACCAGAAGTTCTGAGTCCAAGCCAAGACACCATGTGACCCTTTGCATTCAAAGTTATACACATTTGCAGCGAAAAATAACACTAAGAGTCTATCCCCACTCCCTCCGAAAAGAAACAGCCATTCTGTGGTTATGAAGCCAGTAGAAAGTGGTTCCCGTCTCTTGGCAAGATTATTAAAGGCTGCTTGAGCAGGCAGAGATGCAGTTCAGAAAACATAATCGTTTATTTACCCAGATTAATTTGATACTTGCTACATAAACTTGAGGGCTGTTTGTTAAACACTTTCTATGCTTTTCGACACCCAAAGACCGTAACTGTGCCTTTAGATTGGGGAGAAAGATTGGGAAATGGCAAACCAGGCAATTAAATAAAGTATATGCATTTATTTTTTAACATGCTTTTTCAGACTTGCCACATGAGCCAATTTCAGGTAACTCACTCCTGGCAACCTAAAATAAAAAGTGACCTCTTGATCTGAAATAATTGAACTCATTTTCATTCTTCTCCTAGATGGAAGTGAACACCTGTTCATCTGCCATTCCTGATGAGCAGAGACAGTTGAGACCCAGAAGCCTGTATGCTAAATCAAAGCATCCACCCTTTTTCCAAACTGTACACAGAGGAACTGTTAAAGATTAGGGGGCAAAGTCTTAGAAATGCATTGATTCAAACCCAAATCATATTTGGGCTAAAGAGGGGACCAGAACATCCATAGGAACCACATACCATCCTGTATAGAGTACCGAGTCTGAGATATAAGCAGAGTTTGGAGTTCTTCCCAAATGCCTACCCATCTACTGTGATTAGAAGTATTGTCAGATCAGACTGCATAAGTTCAGCTGTCCCCAGGAAAGTCAGACTCACACAGCCCCTGAGGAAACTTTCTAATCTTCACAGTTTCCTTTGCTCTTCTCAATATTCCCAAATCGCATTTATTGAGCGTTTAATATGTGTCAAGGTGGTGTAAGCACTTTACGTGACTATAATCCTATCCCAAATCCTAGGAAATGGTATTGTGTTATCTGTGTTTTATAAATAAATAATTAAGGCCTAGGGAATTCAGGTAACTTCCCAAAGTTTTCACAGCTGCTAAGTGGTAACAGTGGGATCTGAACACAGGCCACATTCCCTCAGAACCAACACTCTTGCAACTACAGTTGTATCTCCTCTACACTCTTCTCTCCTCACTCTCCACACAGGACATTCCCAGTTCCTCCATACCTTCAGTCATCGCCTCTGTGATAGTCATCAAAAACAATTCAATGTTCATACCAACTCCAATCTTTTGATAATGGCTGCCTGAATCATTGTGCTGCAGCAACCAGGCTCAGTGGGGAAAAAAAGAAACCTAAGATTGGTTAGTGATGCCTGCTCTGGGTGCAAAAACGGCAATTAGTGATTAGTGGCACGTATGCTACCTATTTGCTGACAACTGTTCAGTTTCCACTGCTAACCAATACGTCATCTTCTAATTTCCAAAGCCAGAGTTTCAACTGCCTACTAGACATCTCCACTAGGAAGTCCTTTGGGCATCTCCAACTCCTCAAAGCTGGCTTCTTCTCTCATGCTTTCTAACCAGGTTTTAAAAATAACTACCAACACACATTTCTAAACTACGAACCTGGGAGCTGAGCTTAGCTCTTCCCTCTCCTTCATCCGATATGCCAATCAATCACACATCTTTTCCATTCTACTTTTCAAAAAATTTGAGAATCTGCTATCTCTATCACATTCCCACACCTAAAGTCTAGGATAGGATTTCATCTCAAGTATTGCAATAACTAACTAACTATTGCTTCTGCCTCCAGTTCCAGACTTGCTCATCCACTACCAAGTATTCCTTTTTTTTTTTTTGAGACAGAGCTGAGGTCTGCAGTGGCACAACCATAGCTCACTGTAGCCTTGAACTCCTAAGTTCAAGTTGTCTTCCCAAGTAGCTAGAACTACAAATGTACACTACCATCCAGGCTATTTTCTTTTTTAATTTTTGCTAGAAACAGAGTTGTGCTATGCTGCCCAGGTTGGTCTGGAACTCCTGTCCTCAAGTGATCCTCCCACCTTGGTCTCCCAAAGTGCTGAGATTAGAGGTATGAGCCACCACACCTGGCCCCTTTCTGAAGTACCAATCTGGATATATATTTCTCCAGCCCAAATACCTGTGTGGCTTCCCTAAAGCTCAAACTCTTCAGCTGATGCATAAAATTATTGACAGTGAGGCTTCAAACTGTTCAGATATGTCCCATGCTCCTCTGCTACCCACCCCACCCTATGTTACCTGGGCGTCAACGGCATAAACCACCTTACTCTATTGTGCCATCATCATTCAAGCCTACCTCCACTCAGAATGCCCTCGACAAAGTAGTGATGCTTTCCGGAGATGTCCATGTCCTTTGTAGACAGGAGTCAACAGCCACAGATTATACCCTCAGCTCTTAGAAGTGTTGTCTGAGGGAACCTACTATAGCTAGACCACACCCATATACAGAGGAGACGCTTTGGGTCTCATCCAAAGCAGCAGCTGTTAGGATGAGATCTACAGTCTACAAGTTCATAAAAAAAGTATCCTTGGTATGCTGTTTCCGTGGGAGCTGGATAGAGAGGTCCATGATCCTCAGCAACCTCTGACAATGTCATCGGCCTCATGATATTCGGCTGTGATTCATGACTGTGAACTCCCGAGGGCAAGGATTAGTCTGATACAACTCTCCCTTTCTGTTGTACCTGAGTTTAGTACCTGGTGGAAGGCAGACATTCAAGAAATGTTTGTTAATAGATGGAATGGAACCAGAGAGCAAATGGGTCAGTTTCAGCACCATCCCTTATTGGCCAGGTGGGCTTGATCAAATTTTTTAACCTCTCGATGCCTCAGTTTCTCCAACTGCAAAATCGGGATGATAGTAATGTCATATTCTTGTGTTCTTCAGATACTGTGACCAATGGGTAAAGGATGGATGGATGAATAGATGAATGGAGGGATGGATGAATGGATGATGAATAGTTGGATCAGTAGATGAATATTCATGTTGAAGAATGAGTGGGTTAACAGACAAGTAAGTTATCTGAGGAATTCATTTGGTGCATAATTAATTAAGAAAAATGTCATTCTATCACAGCCAAAGTCACCATCAATCACACACTAAAGTGACCCAAGTTCAGATGATCCCTCAGGAAACAACAGAATAACAGTAATTTTGGCAGTCCCAGGGATACCATGAAGGTTTCCTCTGGGCACTCTTTTTACCAAAAGTCCTGCCCCCTAAAAGAGGGGGAACAGGAAAGGAAGGGAAGAAAAGGGACAGGGAAGGGGAAAGGGGACAAGAAGGGGAAGAGTAAGAAAAAGGGAAGGGAAAAGAGGAGAGAAAAGGGATGGGACTGGAAGGGGACAGGAGAGGAGGAGGGGGAGGGGAGGGAAGGGAATGGGAGGGGGAGGGAGGGAAAGAAATATGAAGGAGGGGAAGTGAGGGGAGGAGAGGGGATAGGATGGGAGGGGAGGGGAGGGGAAGGGAAGAGAAGGGAGGGGAGGGGAAGGGAAGGAGAGACAGGGGAGGGGAAGGCAGGGGAAGGCACAGGAAGGGAGGGGATGGGGATGGGAAAACAGAAGGGAAAAGCACACATGTACACAGAGAGAAGTCTCTTGACGCCAAGTCCCCCTGTCACTCATTTGAACGTGCTGTCACTTCATCCTCACCATCTCCCCTCGCCCTGGCCTCTCCAGGAGATTCTGCAGGTCTGAGGTTTTGCCTTGCAGAAGGTGGAGCAGACAAGATCTTGAACTCCAATCACTCCACGTTGAACTGAATCTGCCATCTCAGTAGTACTTGTGCAAGAAGGCAGGCTGGTGGAGAGACGCCCAGGCAAGGGGCCTGCCTCTGAGGACTTCTCCTCTTAACCTATTAGCAGTCATGCTTCACCCATCTCAGCTAGCTCACCTGTGGCCAAAAGGCCAGGCCTGCCTGAAAACCCAGCCCCTCCTGCTGGGTTGCTCCACGGACCCCCCAGAGACTGCAGCCCCTCCCGGGCTCTGCTGTATCAGCTGAGTAATCTCCCCGCGCATTCTGACACACAGCTGCAAGAGATGAAGACTGTACTGTTGACAGATGAAACTTTGGATAAGATTACATGGTTTTGAATATCTTGATGACATATTTGTCTGAAAAGTCTTTTAGAGGACAGCCTAATATAAATGCACGGAAATGTTTCTAATGACTAGCATTTGTCTACAGACTTCGTTGGAGAAATTAGCATTCATGTGTCTCGGGATGTCATTTGCATTTGTATGTGGGGACCAACTTTTGAATAATCATTTCTTCCACCCCAGAAGAGTTAACTATTTACTCCAAAGGCAGGCTGGTTTCCTTCTGAGGCGATCAGGCTGGATCTGTGCAGTCCGGAAATAGGTAATGATGTTCCGGCCTTTCAGCCTACTCCTCCAGCACCACTGGGGCCCATTTGCCCCAGCGGATACTTGTTCTGTCTTAGCCGTACCCACCTCACTAATATCATCACTACTCCTGACCCAGCAAACCTCAGCTCTTTCTATGCCCCCCAGTCCCACTAGGTTGAAATCTGGGACCTATCTGGTTAAACATATACTTGGAATTTTCCCCACTATAAGGCAGAGTCCGTTGAAAACCCACAGAAGTAGCTAGTGTGTAGAGATGGTATAGATCCTACTTTCTATGTGGTTTCTTAGAGGGCTGATGGTTGAAGTCTGGGACAATTTTCCTAGTCCACTTTTGCATTACATACAAGGAAAAGAAAAGGTCTGGTTAAAGTGAGTCAGAGCTAAGTTCTAACAAGGATCTCATCTGCTCTGGGATGCCCAGGAGGTAAATTAACCTCCCCAGAGACCAGGTTTTCCTCCATACTTTGAGGTGATGATGGCCCCAGTCACCCTGAGTTGTGGAGATGAGAGTCAATCATGCATGTGAGATGCTGGGGTTTGGGACATAATAGACATGCAATAAATGTTGCTTTCCTGCCTTGATTCCCCAGTTTCCCTGGTGTGCCATCAGCAACAGCATTGACGCTTTAGAAAGCAAGCTTGCAAATCGCAAAAAAAAAAAAAATGAAGCCCCAGCTTGAGGGCAAGATTCATTTGGAAGAGTTTGGTGGAGGGCACTTTCATTGTTGGCTCACTAGATAGCCCTGGGATGCACCACTGTGTGAGCTCTGGGTCTCCAGGAAGATTTTCCTGTGCACTTTCATTCTCTGAGATCTGGTATCTGAAGTAACCCCTAGACAGCTCTGCCTAAGGTGCCTGCCCTTGAGGGAGAAGGCTCGAGGTCAGGGGACACCCACAGCATAGCTCTGCCCTGGGATCCTGCACCATGCAAGGAGTTGGCATGTGGTGAATCCCCAGTGAATGAATGGGTGTGTGAGTGTGAAATCCTGACGGCATCTGGCTGCCTCCTGGAATGTGGAACAGGAACACTGATGCACCATGTTCAAAAATACAGGTAACAATAACAATAATAATAATAAGAGGAACAGCAACAACAGTAATAATCGTACATTTCTGGAGCTCAGGGCAGACTTAGAGCGGAATGCTAGACAGTGTGATCTAACCTTGACACACAACAAGCCCATGGCTGTCAGCTCTCATTTCTCCAGCCCAGGAAGTAGGACAAGGTAGTCTGGAAAGCCCAGGATTGCAAGTCTATGTTGCTAACACCCTGTCATCTCCAGCTGCTACCTTCCCCTTCAGAGTGCCCCTTCCCCGTCTGGTTTTTGGATCATGCGTAGCTCATTTCTAGCGTCAACCCCTCTCTGAAATTTCCCCAAGCCCCCAGATTTAGAGGAAGAGGGGGTTCTATGCTCCAAGATGTGACTGAATCCAGTCTTTTAGAGGCTCCAAGAACTGAAAGATGGAAGGCAGTGGTCACCCTACATGTAATTGAAAATAGAAACAATATCAGACTCAAGAGAAGCAAACAAAGTCCAGTGAAGCTCAGTTTTTCCCACGATAATAACTTTGATTTGTGTTTTAAATTACTGTCAACAGAAATATTTGGAGGGGGAGGCTAGAGCTGCTTTGCCGGTATCTTAACTCCGTATCTCTCTACCTATGATGCAACTTGGCGCCAGCCCTGGGGCATCTCATGCTTCTATCATAAAATACCTGACACTCTGATGAGATCTCAGATCTACATGTCTCTGTCCACCTGCCGTGACACCTCCTTGATGTCAGAGAATCGTACGAAAGGTAGGATTGCCCACCAAGGCAGTGGAAGCTTATGGGGGAACTTGCTCCTGCAGAATGTCCTCTTAATTTGCTGCTGTGTCCCAACCTGAAAATACCTTGTTCATAAACTGGGCTCTATCTCAATGTCTGTCTGTCTGTCCGTCTGTCTGTCACTCTCTCTCTTTCTCTCTCTCTCTCTCTCTCTCTCTCTCTCTCTCTCTCTCTCTCTCTGCCTCTGTCTCTCCCTCTCACTCAATCTCTCTCTCTTTCTCTGTCTCTCTCTGTCTCTCTCTCTCTCTCTCTACACACACACACACACACACACACACACACATATATATATGTATGATGTATGTCTCTCCTCTCTCTCTCTCTCTCTCTCTCTCTCTCTCTCTCCTCTCTCTTCTGCCATGTTAATGTCTCAAATGATGCTATCTGGTGCCCCATGTCTCCTGCCAGAGACAACGCCTGCTCCCAAGGAGTCTCAGGCCACGTCCCACCCTTTTAATGTCTGCGAAGGTAAGTTGGGAGAGGCAAAGCTGATCCTTCTTGAAGTCTGGAATTTTTTTTATCAGTACACCTTGAGAACATTTTTATGAGCCTCTTGCCAAACCTGAAACTCCGTATTGGAATCACCAGTGATCCTCTGAAAACCAGAGCCTCAAGTGTCCCTAGGAGCACACGTGACCACTCCTAACAACACATTTCTCAAGCAGCAAAGACTACACCTAGTCCTCAGGGTAGGAGCAGCTCCGGAGAATGACACATCTTCTAGCATCACTTTTCACTGTTAGTGTGAGAGAAACAAATTAACCCAACAGATGTGTCTACTGCAGCCTCTAACTCAACTAAGCTGATTGGCCAGCTAGGGCAAGCAAGTCATTAAATGAACGCACAAATGTATCAACACACACAGCATATACATACACACATAAAATTGATATGTATATATACTTTCTCCTCCTTTTTGTCACTATCTATTTGTTGTAAAGATCTACTGTTTCTCTGCAAACCAGGTGGTTCCTTACTGCACTGCCACTAGAGATGTGGACTGATGTAAAGTATACACATGCCCTCCTCATTCGACCAATAGTCCCTTAAGAGAACCTATATCCTACCGTTTGGATCATACCATTTATTGATGAAGAGAATACAGTGGCAAAACCAGTCCTGAGTGTTGGTCACCAAAGTGTTAGCTATCTGGAGGATAATTAAGGAGGAAAATAACATAGCACATTTCTAATCCTTTGTCATAGAATTTAGAGCATGGGCTGGATGGCAAAGATGGGCAGCACTCAAGTGCTGCATACAAAGGGGGCGCGCTTCATGGTTGATGGGGCATGGTCCCATGGGAAAGCTCCATTTTCAAGCACTCTATGGAAGCTTCTGGAACATTCACCGGTGCGGATATTGTAGCAGCATAAGGAACTGGGGATGTTAACAACCTCTTTGCTCTCATTCAATTTTGCATTGAGTGATCCTTTTTGGTCCTCCTACCCAGATACATCAGCTACCTTTCTCTGCCTGGTTCTGTGCTCTGGGAGGCAGATCTGTGTGGACATAACAATGGGCTCCCCAGGCCTCTCAGCCCACTTCTATTAGGGTCAGGCTTGCAAGGGACACTGAAAGGAGATCAGAGGACAGAATCAGGCTGCCCTGTCAACTCAGCCAGCATTCATTCTCCCTCCTTTCTCTCTCTCTGTCTCTATTTCTTTCAACCTATCTCTCTCTCCCTGTCTCTGTCATTCTCTGTCTCTCTCTCTCTGCCTCTGTTTCTCTCTGTGTGACTCTCTCTCTCTCTCTCTCTCTCTGCCTGTCTCTCTGTTTCTCGCTCTCTGACTGTCTTCATCTCTCTGTCTCTGTATCTCTCTCTCTCTCTTTCTCTCCCCCTTCCCCTCCCTCTCCTTTTCCCTCTCTTGGTCCCCCCTCTCCCTCACTCTCTCTTTCTCTCTCTCCACCCCCTTCTGCTTTCTCTCTGGATCTTGGAACCACTCCCTTCCCTTACACCTTCCAGCCCCAGGAGGTGGTCCTGGCTCCCTAAAGATGGCAACCCTAGAAAACTGCACTTTACTTTAAGGTTTTCCTCATACCCAGAGCTCCCTTTATCCTCTTGAATAAAACTCCCCTAACATTACCCAGGTGGACTCCTTCCTTCTAGGACCCAAGTGACCCAAAGTCTGTGGTTCGAACAGTATCTCAGTGGGTGTGGTTCTCCTTGGGTGGCCCCAGGGGTACAGTGTCCTTTGTCCTTCTCCACTTCTCCTCGGCCCAATCAGGACTCCATACCGAAGAATGTGAACGACCTCCACACTCTACTTGAAAGAAACAAAGCTGGTCATAAGCACCCCACAGGCCTTGCTTCCCACCCACCTCCTCTGGCCCCTGAATCCATGGCTGAGCAGTGCTAGAGGGCGGAGCACTAAACCAAGAGCCAGGAGGCCCAGGGGACTGGCTCCTTTTTGAATTTGGGTCACATACATGCCTCCTCCTTGGGGCCCTCGGTCCAGTTGAGCTGACAGCCCAGAGTCGAAGGATAAATAGGGACAGCTGGAAACGTGCCATGCAGTAAACCAATGTGCGTGCTAGTGTTTACTTGTGGTCATGGTAACCGGTAACCCTCCCACCTAGACTAGGAGTTCTTTAGGTCAGGATTGATAGCTTGCGCATAGGTCTCCATCCCTCACAGTATATACCCCTGTGCCCTATACTAGGAAGTTTATGAGGATAACAAAGTGCTTCCACTAAAAAAAAAATCGCTTTTCTAGATTCTATTGTAGCTAAGAATGGTCATGTGACTTTGTTCTCCCCAAGAAGATTAAGTATTCCAAAGGTATCATCACTTTACACTTTCTTTCATGTTCCTACTTAGAATGCAGACACAATGGCTAGAACTTCAGTAGCCACCTTGCAAAGATGAGGTGATAGGCAAGAAGGAAAAGACATGAGAATTGTCTTTGATATTATTAAACCACTCAACAAATGCAAGCAGCCAACTACCTCTAGAATTGCCTGTGTGTGTGTGTGTGTGTGTGTGTGTGTGAGAGAGAGAGAGAGAGAGAAAGAGAGAGAGAAAGAGAGAGAGAGAAATTAGCACGTATTTGCTCAAACCACTGTTAACTGGTTCTCTTGCTTGTAGTCATAAGCATCCTATCTGACACAGTGAATGATGTGTTAATAAAACAACTTCCTCTCCCTCAACACTCCATTTGCTTTGTAAGTTGAAATCTGTGTAGGATGCCTCCATTAAGGAGAACTCAAGGCTGGGCGCAGTGGCTCATGCCTTTAATCCCAGCACTTTGGGAGGCCAAGGCGAGAAGATTGCCTGAGCCCACAGGTTTGAGACCAGCCTGGGCAACTTGGTGAGACCTCGTCTCTACAGTAAATTAAAAATTAGCCAGACGTGACGGCACGTGCCTGTGGTTCCAGGTACTTGGAAGGCTGAGGTGGAAGGATCGCCTGAGCCCAGCAGGTCGAGGCTGCGGTGGCTATGAGCGAGCCACTGCACTTCAGCCTGGGCAACAGAGTAAGACTTTCACTCAAAAGAAAAAAAAGATGAACTCAAACCTGCTTCACCCTAACCATGCCTAAGACCCATAACCCCTTCTCCTCCCTCCTACTCAGCAGCTACTGAAGCACTCCTTCAGGCCAGTTGCTATAGCGACATCTGCCTCCTCAGATATAGACATCACATTTGCCATAACTGGCATTAGATTAAAAAACTAAGGATTGAAGAAAAAAATGGCCTTCAGAAGTAAGAAAAAACATATTAGCAATCACTACTATTTTTTAAGAGACTAATATGTGCAAAACATTTTCTTTTTTTCTTTTTTTTTTTTGAGTTGGAGTCTCACTCTGTCGCCCAGACTGGAGAACAGTGGCCGCTCTCGGTCACTCAGCCTCGACCTGCTGGGCTCTGGCGATCCTTCCACCTCAGCCTTCCAAGTAGCCAGAACTACAGGCGTGCGCTACCACGCCCGGCTTATTTTTGATTTATTGTAGAGATGAGGTCTCGCCAAGTTGCCCAGGCAGGTCTCAAGCCCACAGGCTCAGGCAATCCACTCACCTCAGCCTCCCAGAGGCACGGGATTACAGGCTGAGCCACTGAGCCTGTCTGCAAAACATTTTGTAATCACTATTTCAAACTTACCAAATCCCTATTAAGGACTCATTTTAATCCCTATTTTATAAATGAAAACTCTGAAGCTCAGAGACTTTGTGTAATTTGGTCAAGATCCTGAACCTTACAAACGACACAGGGCCCATGTGAATCTCAGGCTCCCAGCTTCACTCTGGATGTCTTCCCTGCTAGACACAGAATTCCGAGTATAGAAGCCCCTTTGCTTTTCTTGTCTTAACATCCGAAGACATCATCAGACCCGACCAGGTGCTGACTCGTGTTTAAGCTGGCTCTGCACTAAACCTTCAAAGTACCTAGTATTCAATCCATGAAGGGTTCAGAGGATGTTGGTTTGAGGCAATTGAGAAAGTATACCTTTCCACTCTCTCATCTGCATGCTGGATGCCTATTGAAAGTTACTATGGTGATCCGTTTGACCAGAAGTTTCCGCTGAATCATCCCAACCCATATATAAAAACATAAGTGTGGTTTGGGGACCCAGAGCCCAGCAGCCAGGGGATATGTCTCTGTTTTTCTATTGTGACTCACTCGTGGTCATGCGTGGGCCCAGCTGTGAAGAAGGTGAAACCTCTGTGTCAGGTGTAGCGCCCTGGAGAGGTTTGGCACAGCTAGACATGTTGAACTTGCCTCTCAGGGAAACTGAAGACCCAAGAAAGAACTGGAAACCCACCCCTTGGGTACTGCCCTGCTCCACTGGGTTCTTCTGCAGCTGCAGGTCTTTTTAGTAAATGTCTCCATTTGGAGACCCCAAAGGGAGAGTCTGCAATAAGCCCTTGTGTTCAGGTAGGTTATTTGGGAGCCGAAGCAAGGAAGCAGAAGGGGGAAAGGGGGGCTTCTGAGAGAGTGAGGAGAAAGAGCCAATGGAAGAGTGTGCTGTCCAGTTGCTGCTGTGTGCAGAAATCTGCTTTAGGGACCGTTCTCAAGACATCAGTGACAAGTCATAGTGACTTGGAGCAGGCAGACCAGGGTTCAGATCCTCTGCCTGATTCTTATAGTGCTGGCTGCAGCCCTTGGCAAGTCTTGACCTTGCCATTGACTTCTCTATGTATAGAACTGGGGGAAGAATGGCTTGGGAGACATCCAGAAAGGATGTACGCAAGGCAGCCTGGGCAGAATCTGGTATGTGGTATATCCCCAGTCAATTTTGGTTTCTTTCTTTGCTCTCTTCACCAGAGAGATTCAGCTAAATGCTACCTGCTATTTTGGCTATGAACCAGACATCAGAGCTTATGGCTGGGGGGCTAATTTATATAACTAAAGATTTGAACAAGGCTCTCAAAAGATACCCTTCATTTTCTCTTTAGAAGTAAACTTTGACTGGCATTTAGTTGTTCTTTACTGGACATATGTTTGAACCGTGGAACTAGGTGGACATGAATATGGCTATTTTTACTGATAAACTGATGAAGATGTGTATACAGTATGTCCTAATTTGTCCCTTATTTGTTACTCAGAGACTTTTGGGGGATGCCCCTAGGTTTGAAAAAGAATTTGGAGTTGTCAAGGAAAAAAATTCCAGGGCAAGCTGTTAAATGCTGTTAAAAAAGAGATACTGTTTATGAAATTGGTGTCGATTTTTTAAAACTGTGCAACTCATTACATTAGCAATCGTGTGGAAAAACAGATGCAACTTTTCCAGAGAATAACTTCGTCAGATCAAAGCCCTAAAATATTTTTGCCTAGCAACCCCAAGTTTTTATATTTATCTAAGGAAAATTATCAGATACTCAGCAATTGCGTACAAGGATATAGATCAAAGCAGTTGGAAACAACTGAAAAATTCGAAAGAATCTTAACGTCCCCAAACAGTCAAAATAATCAAATATATTTTATAAGCATGTGATTAAAGTTCATGTGGCCAGTAAGGACATTCTTTCTCTTTTTTCTATTCTTTTTATTGTATGTATTTAAGATGGTGTTTTAATGAACAGATACATATTGAAGTTCTGCCCTGTTAGCTTTAAAAAATTTCTCCCCCTGTCATTCCATTACCTTCATAGAAAAAGGACAAATGGGAAATTTTGGTCCAGGAAATTTGGTTGAGGAGTAGAAATCTGAATAGTACCATCTGAGCTCTAGGAAATGATGCATGGAGTGATTGCTTATGCATAACATCTTTACTCTAGGATGTTTTTTGATTTTTGAAATATATCTAAATATATTTGACCCCTCAATTAACTCCATACACAAGATGCAGGTTATTATTTCTTGATTAAAGACATGCTTTCAGAGAGTATTCAATGACCCAAAAAGTATCGATGGGTATATTATAAAGTGGAGAGTTGGACATAAAAGTTCCATTCAATTTGATCCCAATTCTGTTAAAAATATTTTAATGATAAATGTGCATACTTGTGTAAGTATGTTTGTATGTGTGCATTTTAATATATAACTTGAAGGAAAACATTATCAGCAACCAGTGTTTCTAAGTTATCTTCCTTCATATCTTAATTCTCCTTTTTTGTATTTTCCAAATTTTCTGTAATGAGCAAAAAGTACGATCATAATCAGAAAAAGAAGCAATAAATATGATGTATAAAAATGCTAAAGAAGCCAAATTTTAGAATCCTGATCATTTTTCTATAGCATAATCTTTCTTCAGAATTAGGTGGAGTTGACCCAAAAAGATGAGGATAGCCCAGAAAAAGTGTTTTGATGCTTGACCTCTGATCCCAAGGAAGGAACAGTAAGGAAGGCAGCTGAGCAGATGTGGCAGGAGGGAATTTGTGGTGACCTTGAATGACAGCTGTGAGTAGATGGTATGCAGAGCTGGTTAGTCTCCTGAGGACTCAGAGTGTGTGGTCCATCTCAGCGTCTCTGTCACTTATGTCTAGCTGAAAACTGGACACTCCCAACACCCTGATCTTAGTGTCTTCTCTAAATTCTCTCATTTGATGGTGTCTCTATTCCCACATCCCCATCCTCTTCTTCTGTGCCCCTAAATCTGTTTTCTCCAGCTAGGACCTTTCTCATGAACTGTGGCCCTGCCTTTTCAACCTGCCACTGAACTTAGCTAGTAAGATGCCTTGCAGGCTGTGCAAGCAGGACTTTCCTTATTACTCGTAAATGCATTTCTTCTTCGGACACCTCTTTACATCAGTGGTTCTAAATTTTTCTTGGATCAGGGATGCCTTTGAGAGCTTAAGGGAGTTCATGAGACCTTCCCAATACGAATGTGTGCAGGGTATCAGTTCACCTGGGGTCTCCGGAGGGCCCTGAGCATCCTGACACTTCAAGTTAAGAATCTTGCTTCAGGTAATTCCAATAAAGAACCTGAAAGCCTGGCAGTTAGTGTGAGCTCTATCACGTCAGCCTGCTCTTATTTTCACAGAAAGGATCTTTGTGGGTTATCCTGATGTCCCCGCAAGGTTCTAGCTCTGAGTTACCTAGTTTGGCTGCCATTCAACAGAGAATATTTTCTGACTGGTAGTTCTGAAGTTGACTCTGGCATGTCAAACTCAGCCTTAGGCAACGGAAAATGCGTGGATGTGGGTGGCTCAGAGGGTTCCTATCCCTTAAATCGTGAAAAAATTTTTAAAAAGTAAAAAAGAATAGCATTGTATCTCCAGGAGCCTTGATGTATCTAGAACTGAATCAACATTCCCTGTGCAAATGTCTGACATGATTATCAGAAGCATGGCCGTTGCAATCTTCCAGGCTCCAGACTCAAGTGAAATAAAACCCAGGGGGGTGTGGTGGGTTATCTGGCATTACAGAGCTGTTAGCAGTTGAGGATGGATATTTTGTTCCATTTACTTCAATTGCTATGAGAAAGAAGCCAGTTACAAAGCCCAGTCAGGAAGTCCAAGCTGGAGCATGAACTCTAGTGAGAAGAGACTAAATAATATGGCAAACCTAAGTCTCTAGCTTGGCCCCAACCTTAGAGCCAGGTGTCGTCCCAATCATGCCCAGAACATGCATCTCTCTCCCATTGGAAGGGAGTAGCTAAACTCGAACATGAAACAGTGCACAGTTGTGCAGGGTGGTCACTGCGCAAGGTACTTGACTGTGGTTGAGCAGGGACTGGAGTGCAGTCAGATCTTGGCTTGCTCTGTGGGGCCCCAGGGTGCTTCTACTCACACCAAAGTTCTAGATAAGACAGCCACAGTGCCTGCCCTTTTCCACCATCTTGTGTCTCTCATTCCCTATGCCAAAGGATTACAGAGAGATTGACACCTCCTGTGGTGCTTTGGAGCTAGTCCAAAAAAAGAGAGTTATGTCTACCATGCAGGGAACAGACCCACTAGACCGAGGATATACAGACTGGTCAGAAGACATGGAAATTATGTTCAGAAGATCTGGACTTGAATCTCTCCCTGCCTCCCTTACAAGCAGTGTGGGCTTGAATAGGTATCTTAATTTCCCTGAATTTCAGTTTCTTCACCTCTAACCAAAAGAGAATAATATCCAGCGTACTTGATTATCATGAGAATGAAGTGAGTCCACTGGCAATAATAATGAGAGCTGTATTAATTTTCTACTGCTGTATAACAGCCACAAACATAAAAGGTTGAAGTGATGCCCACCTGTTGTATCAAGCCTTAGTAGGTCAGCAGCCCAAGTAGATTCAGTGAGGTCTCTGGTTAAGGGTTCCCAAGGTCAAAATCAAGGTGTCTGCTAGGCTAAGTGGAGATCTTAAGTGAAGGTCTTGGGGGAGAATCTGCTTTCAAGCTCCTGGAGATTGTTGGCAGAATTAATTTCATTGGTCCCGTTTCCTTGCTGTCTATCAGGTGGGGTCATTCTCAGCTCCTAGGGAACACCCACATTTTTTATCATACCCCCCCACCTCTCCAAATGAGCGGTACCATGTTGAATCCTTCTTGTGCTTTAAGTCTCTGTAACTTCCCCTTTCTGCATCTGACTGGAGAAGCCTTCTGCTTTCAAAGGGCTCCATGAATTAGATTAGATTCCTCTGGATAATTTTTCTTAGGGTCAATTGATTTGTGTTCATTGGCAAAATCTCTTTTGCCATGGAACATAATATAATCACAGGAGTAACTTTCATGAATAACATTCACAAATAACATTCACAGTCCCAGAGATGAGGGTAGGAAGTCTTGGGAGCTCATCTTAGAACTCTGCTTTCCACAACAGATCGTATAAATTGAGCACTTACTGCATACATTACCTCATTAAATATTTGCAACAGCAGCGTTTTAGACAAGTCTAGAGAGGGCAGGTAAATTCGTCCAAAATAACGTGGTTGGTTACTAGCAGGCTGAATTTGAGCCAGCATCTGACTCAGACCACTAACTCTTTTTTTTTTTGAATTGGAGTCTCACTCTGTCGCCCAGACTGGAGTGCAGTGGCCGCTCCCGGTCACTGCAGCCTCGACCTGCTGGGCTCCGGCAATCCTTCAGCCTCAGCCTTCCAAGTAGCTGGAACTACA
>CAUYQG010148997.1:0-12146 GCA_963574415.1 Tarsius wallacei
CTCGCCAAGTTGCCCAGGCGGGTCTCGAACCCGCGGGCTCAGGCAATCCACTCACCTCGGCCTCCCAAAGTGCTGGGATTACAGGCTGAGCCACCGAGCCTAGCCTGAATTAACTCTTACAGCATGAAATCGAGGTGAAGGTGGAAGGTAGAGGAGAAAAGATCATAAGACACTGTAAAGTTAGATAAACCATCTAGGGTTTATTTCAGCTCCATCGGTAATCACTCACCACAGATGCTGGCAATTCCCACAATCAATATTTAAGAGAGACAATTATTTTTTAAAAATAAAGGACTTGCCAGTATCTATTAATCTTTCCTATCCTTAAAAAAAAAATCAAACCACACATTTCTCTATAAAATACCAATTGAGCATATTCTTTTGAAAAACAGTGGGCTTGTAGATTACCTAAGTGTAACATAACTGTGATATGAAATTTCTTTAGACTCTTTTAAAAAATACTACTGAAAATACAAGTTTGAAAGAAAGGAATTCTCAAAATTGAATTTTCCTCCATCTACTTTAAATATAAAGATCTTTTATATGTACATTCTAAAGACTTACATAAGGTAATTAGATATTTTTAAAGCTAACAATCTGTCCCAGGGGTTCTTAAACTTTAGAACACATAAGACTTACTCAGAGGGTTATTAAAACAAGGTTTTGGGGGCCCTGTCCTAGAGTTTCTGATTCAGCAGGTCTAGGGTATAGCTCCCAAATTCTTATTTCTACAGTTTTCCAGTTGATACAGATTCTGCTGGTTGGGGACCACACTTTAAGAACCACTACTATATACTAAGAGCTAGGCCTTACAATATGCCTGTAAAGCTCAATATAATTCTTACTTGAATAAAATCAGGAAAAAGACTTATCACAGAGGAATCTGGCCTTTCACTCTCCTTCGAAGAGCTCCTAGTGGGTATGCATTTGCAAGTGCGTACACACACACACACACACACACACACACACATTCAAATCAACCTCCTCACCCTACTACATATACATGCAATCAGAGAATGCTATGCAACCTGGTTACTAGCCTTCTTAAATATTCTGAAAATATTCAGAAAATGTGTCTGCACTAGGCAACAGCATACTTATAATCTCATCTCTACATACATGCCTGAACAGCGAAAGTAATGCTGGGACAAATATTCCCAAACATTAATTTGAAGGCATAACAACAGCTGCAGCAACAATAACATCTAACACTTTTTGAGTGTTTACTCTGTGCCAGGCTCTGTTGGAAGCATTTTATATGTATCGGTTCATTTAATTATCTCAAAAACCCTGAAGGTAGATTATTACTATAAGGTACACTATTATCCTTTCCATTTTATAGATAAGAAAACTGAAGCAAAGAGATATTAAGTGACTTGCCCAAGATCACACCTAAACAGTAGAAGAGCCATCATTTTAACTCAGTAAGTCTAGTTTTAAAATCCATTTTCTCAAAAAATAATAATCTACTAACCTTTTTTGTAAAAGAGTGAAAGGGAGGTAGACTTCAATGGCTTCTGGGTCTGGAAGGCTGAAGTTGCTTGTGTCTCTGCATTTGCAGTAGAATTTACACGTGTAGTTGAAGTTTTTTTCTTTGGGGATCTTACAGGAGAAAGATACCTAGTATATTCAAAGGAAAAGTCTTCATTTGAAGTTTGCAATTTGGAATGTGTGATTTGAAGAATCACACATACATACACACGCACAGACACACTCCTCAGGGTTGTACGTATACATACACGCAGGTACTTATCTATTTAATCTGTTATTCAATACCAAATTCCCTACTTAAGTGCAATCTGGAAAATACAGGTTAATAGGAAAATTGCTTGTCATCACCACATCTAATTATATTTTAACAAAGGACTTTTCCTGAATTCCTGCCTTGTTGAAAAAAATAGCTCTCTCTCTTTATATATATATATTTCAATAATTATAGTGAGATTGAGACTATAAAATGACTCCATCTTAAAAGCCAACTTATTGTGTTATCATAAAATTTTTATTAATAACTATGGTTCATATGTAAGATTTAAGTTACACACACAGACACACATACACCTAAATTGCGCAGTACAGAATTATATGAATTAATACTTCAAATAACATTAAGACAGCTTTGCACCTGTATGCTAAACATGTCAGGCATAAATCAAGGCAGAGATATTAGCAAATATTCTAACTCAATTTCTGGCAATTCTATCACTCTGTGCTGCGCTCTGTTAAAACAGAATAATTTAGATTTACTTTCTGATTTTGTTTTAGCAGTTGGAAGCATATTAACTAGTACACTAGGAAAGGGGACTCACCATCACAATTATTTTAGAAAAACCGGTATCTGGTCTACTATTCACTTTGGATTGCCCTTCAGTTCATTAGTTGACAATACTTCAGACTGACTTAACTTGGGCAAAAGTTTGTCTTTTGAGTTCCAGGTGCAAATATCCAATTACCCACCGTATATCACTACTTCAGTCTCAAACTTAATGAGGCCAGAGTAGAGCTCTGGATTTCTTCCCCTAGTTTTTCCCATCTCAAAAAATGGCTCCACATTATATCTAGTGTCTTCAGTAAAAAAAATCTAGGGGCTATTTTTAATTTTTCCATTTTCCCAATCCTTCAAATACAATGTAAAACCTATTAAGTTTATCTTTAAATACATTCCAGATCTTTCCATTTCCATCTGTAAGAGCATATCTTAGATCAAGTTATTTACATCTATCATTTGAACTTCTGAAATAGTCTCCAAACGGGTTTCCTCACTTTCTTCCTTGCCTTGTCCCCTTCTCTCCACCAAACCCACCTGCATTTCAAAGAGCAGCCAGAGAGTGGTCCTTTAAAAATGCAAATTATAGAAAGCTGTATTCTTGCCAAACTCCTTCCTAAGGCCTATGGGAACCTATAGGATCTAGCCCCAATCTGCCTCTTCCATCTCATCTTGTACCATTTTTACTATACCTTAGCCATACTAGGATTTCTTTCTGTTCCTTAAACAAATTTCAATCTGTTCTAGGGTCACTACAATTGCTGCTTGTTTTCCCAGGAATGTACATCATGCAGATTTTTGACTGGCCAGTATCTGCCTACCTTTGGGGTGTCAGGATAAAATATCACTTAATCAGAGAAAGGAAAGTATCTCAAAACATTCTATCACCCTCTCACATCACTTTCTTTCTTTCTTTTTTGTTTTAATTGGAGAAAAGGTATACAAATTTTATAACCATGTACACAGGGAGAACTGTAAAATGATTATTCCTCCCTCTCTCTCTCTCTCTCTCTCTCTCTTCCTTCCTCATCACTGTTTATTTCCTTTATAGCATTTATCATGCTCTAAAATCATCTTATATGTTAATTTACTTGTTCACTGTCACCTCTAGAATGACAGGGGAAAGACTTAGATCATCTTACTTCTGTATTCCTGGTGTCTACAACACTTCCTGGCACTTAACAAATGTCTGCTTATTGAATTAAATAAAAGGCTTATCTTTTATATATAAAAGTATTACCTAGAACACAAACTTATACATGATGAAAGTGTCTCCAGATGCTAGAAATACTTTGTGTACAAGTTAGCTTGGAAATGACATCTCTGGAAAATGGTTCCTATGCTAATCAAAGAACACTGTAATGTCAATGTCCTACATAGAATTAGACAGAAACATGACATTAGGCATATTTTATGAAAGGCAATGTAGCCAGAGTGATTAAGAGCATGGGCTTCGGGATTTGATAGCTTGAGTTTGATTTCTGCTGACCTTAAGCAAGTTACTTTACTTCTTTAATTCCTATTTTATAGGTAACTGAGGCTGACAATATCTACTACCTTACAGGGCTGTTATGAAGATTAAATGAAAAAATAAATCAGAAGTACTTAAGCAACTGCCCAGCACACAGTGAACTCTCAATAAACGTTAGCTATTGCTGGGCTCGGTGGCTCAGCCTGTAATCCCGCGCCTTTGGGAGGCTGAGGTGAGTGGATTGCCTGAGCCCGCGGGTTCGAGACCCGCCTGGGCAAGTGAGACCTCATCTCTACAATAAATCAAAAATCAGCCGGGCGTGGTAGCTGGAACCTGTAGTTCCAGCTACTTGGAAGGCTGAGGCGGAAGGATCACCGGAGCCCAGCAGGTCGAGGCTGCGGTGGCCGGGAGCGGCCACTGCACTCCAGTCGGGGCGACAGAGTGAGACTCCAACTCAAGAAAAAAAAAACACAGGGCCTGTGCCCCCACCCCACGAGTCTGTTTCTGTAGGTTGTGGAGGGCATTTGTATCTTGAAAACTCCAGTTCTGGTGTGCAGTCAGGGTTGGAATCAGCCCATCCATTGTCTGAAGTCCAAACCATTTTACCTGGCTGCTTCAGCCTGGGAGGATCACCTTGCAGACCCCACTGTGAAAGCCTTAGCTCCCTTGCCTCCTTCTCACTGTGGGACATAGACAGCTTTTGGAAGGCAGGACCCAGATCTGCTTTGAATTTTTCTTCCTCACCTTCAGTCTCCCAGGTCTAGCATAATGTTGGTTATTTAACAGTCACTGACTAGGTACTTACTGACTGACTTGTAAACGTTAATTTTATATCTGATCTGAAGATAGAACTTGGAGATGGTACTTGGCTTCTGTGCTTCCAGAATAATTATTGCTTTGACTTATATGAATTGCAAATTAGTGTCTGCTCCTTAATGATACAGGAAACTTTTTGAGGTTAGAGTCCCTGTTCATCTGCTTCCACAGACATTGAAGGACACTGAGTTGGGTGCTCTCCTTATGAACTCTGTGGTCCTGTCTTCTGTAGATGTTCGTGCACCTTCTTTAAAGATGTGAATAATTGATATTGATATTCAGTGCATTGATTTAAATGAGCTATGTGCAATTATTTCCTCTTCCCCCTTTTTTTTTAAAGTCAGAATCTCACTTTGTCACCCATGCTGGAGGGCAGTGGCACGCTCATGGCCACTGCAGCCTTGACCTGCTGGGCTCAGGTGCTCCTTCTGCCTCAACCTTCCAAGTAGCTGGAACCATAGGCATGTGCCACCAGGCCTGGCTAATTTTTTTATTTATTGTAGCGATGAGGTCTCGCCATGTTGCCCAAGTTGGTCTCGAACCCGTGGGCTCAGGCAGTCCTTTCGCCTCCGCCTCCCAAAATGCTGGGATTACAGGCATGAGCCACCGTGCCTGGCACCTCTTTCCTTTTTATCAAGAGGGAAATTTTGTTTGTGGCATGGATTTTTTTTTCTCCAGCATTTAAACCGTCATTACTGTAATAAAGGAGATGCTCAATTACACCCATCATGCCAGAATATTCTGATCTATCTCTTAAGGAACTCTTCACAAATTCATTTATATTTCCAGAGCTGAAATTGTTCTAAAAATGAGCACTTAAACAGAAATGAAAAGGGCTGAGTGGTTTAGCTGATTGTTTTTCGTTATTCTGTGCTGGTACCTCTGACACCAGAGGGAAATGAATAGCTTTATAAAATTTGGATCCTTGGGGCATTTTGCATGTTATTTTGAGAAAAAAAGAATAGTATTATGAGTTTTGCTAGGGATTATGAGAAAGAGCTTGTGAGTATCTGCTGATTTTAAAGGTTTCCCCCAGTCCCTTTCAGCCTTCTGGTATTAAGGCTGTGACTTAGGATTCTTTGACAAACACACAGTCCTAGTGGGTGTTACATTATCATGCAGAAACATTTCTGAAAATTGAGTTTTTGTACACAAGATCCTTTACTACCAATGGATTTTCATTGTGAAATCAGAGCAAAGATGTGGGAGGACACTGTTGGGGGGGTGGTCCTCATTTCAGCACATGGACTATCACTTTTTCCTCCTGTTTGCAGCGTGGTGCCCTCACTGCTAGCTGGGCTGGGAGTTCTGGAATGCCTGATGGGACAGTTGCTTGGTTGCATGGGGTGCAGGAGGAGTCTGGGGTTTAATTGCTTCTTACCCAGGATCTCACAGTCCTCTTCGTGGACTTGTCTGCACTCTCGTTTTCACAGACTCTCAGGCTATTATGTGGCCCTGTGAGTTGAAGTGTCGTGCTTCTAGTCTCTTGTCAGTGATGACTTGTCCTTCTCTTCTATCCTCCAAAACACAGCGGCTGCCTTGTCCTCTTCCTTTCGTTTTTGGCCTTTGCATCCTTCTTATCCCTGTACTGTAGTGGGAATTTGGAAGTGAGCAGCTTGTGTTCCACCGGCCATGTTTAACTAGAAGCCCTACAGCATACTTTTTGTGATATTCCAGACTGGACTAGGGATTTCACATTAGTGTTGCAAACATTTGAAAATTATATTTAGCAGGAAGTTCTCTTGTTAGTTGTACTGAGTAGGTGATGTTGTGAATACGATATTTTTATTTTTTTCTGAGTCAGAGTCTTACTCTGTCGGCCAGGCTGGAGTACAGTGGCATGTTCACGGCCACCGCAGTGTCAACCTGCTGGGCTCAGGCAATCCTTCCACCTCAGCCTTCCAAGTAGCTGGAACTACAGGCGCGTGCTACCATGCCTGGAGACAGGGTCTCTCCAAGTTGCCCGGGCTGGTCTTGAACCTTGGGCTCAGGCAATCCTCTCGCCTCCGCCTCCCAAAGTGCTGGGATTACAGGCTTGAGCCACCATATCCGGCCTCATATTTTTATTTTTAAAGATGTTTATACATCCAAGAGATTGGAGGGGAGTGGCAAGATTAAGAACATGACTCTGGAATCAGGTCTGGGTTTCACATTCCCAGCTCTGTCCCTTCCAGCTGAATGTCCTTGGGTGATTTATTGAACCACAGAGACGGGGCTGTAGGTTTCAGTGAGGAAAAGCATATACGTCACCCCCTCTGACTACCATCTAGTAAAGCCCTGGGCTAATCACTTTACTGACCCCACAAAGCAAACTGTGGGAGCTCTTGGCTTCAAGTCTTTGCTTGCGCAGTTTATGCTTCTCAGCCAGGATGATCTCCCTCAATCTTCTCTGAGGCCTTGGTAACTGTTATTATTATAATCAATTTTTAATAAGCTCTTTGTCTTAGATTTTCAGAAAAGTTTACAAAATAGTACAGAGCATTTCTGTAGACGAGGTTTTTTCTTCATCCAACTTTCCTAACGTGAACATCTTACACAATCATGGTATGTTTGTCAAAGCTAAGAAATTAACATTTCTACATCACTATTCCCTAAGCTCTAGACTTTATTTAGATGCTACCAGTTTTCTCACTAATGTATTTCTTCTATCCCAGGATCCCAATCAGGATATATCCTGCATTAAACTGTTCTTCTTTTTTAAAAGTGTAGTTTACAGTAGAGGAAGGTGCCTTTTATTCAGACCTAATGTCTGTATGTCTTGTTTTGAAATCCCAGCTTTAGCTATGCTGCTAGGAGGGAGTTATACTGCGAGTTACCAAGTTGCTTGTTTCTCTACCTATTTCTAAGGCAATCAGGGCTACTAATGGGTTTAACATTGTAAGGTCTGATTTATCTTCTAGAAAGCAAGTGTTTAACAGGATCATTACCATTGTTCATTAGTTGCCAGAAGTGTTCTATTTTGGGTTTTCTTGGAGTGGCGTATATCACAATATTGGGGAATGCCATGGGATCAGTTTCATTTGGTTATTGCTGAAGCTGAGTCATCCCCACTCGGTTTGGGCTTCTTTGCCTGATGATAGAGGATGCAATAACTTAAACCTGGTCATTACTGTGTATCTCTTAGAATTTCTTCAAAGACTTTCAGTCATTTTTAGAAGTGAAGCATGGTACTAATTTGATCTGGGGTTGGTGCAGCCAACTTTGGATGGCATTAACTTGCTCTGGGGCTTGGGGAAAGCCACTGAATCACTTTGAGTTCCAGTTTTTCTTTTGTTAATGGAATTTTTTGATTAAGTAGTCTCCTAAAGTCCCTTTCAATTCCAAATGAGTCTGTTTCTATCGGTAGACTGTTCAGTAGATTATCCACGAAGCTTTGAAAATTCTGTGTTGACTTCTTTCCACACCCATGAAACGCTCTGTTATTTTAAACAATTACTCAGCCAGTGTTTGTCAAAAGAATGAAGGCATTTGAGTATGAGCCTATATAGTACTTAATTTGGAAGGTAAAAATTACTGTAAAACCGAAGTGATAGATTAAAAACTGAGTGTTGACTCACTTCCTGATCATGTGTTCTGATTTCTCCACCCCCGTCACCCCCTTTCATTAGCAAGGATGTCAGAGAACACATTTAGGCAACAAGTATTGAACAACCACTCTTACCAGGACTGTTCTTACGGTGGTGCCAGAATACAGAGATGCTCAAGGTACAGCCCGATCCTGGGTGTGTACAAAGCCAAGCGGGGTGTGGACACAAATAATGAATCCAGTGTGATGGAAAGAGCCGCCCTAGAAGTGGGGTGCAGAGCAAGACAGGAGAAGGAGGAGAGCAGGTTTAGAGAAAGCAGCTCAGAGAGAGGGGGAATCCAAAAGAACACTGACTCTTCTGGTATTGCCTACCAGGAACGGGTGTGAGACATGCATTGCGTCGTATGGTTCTTAGAGCAATAGCCCTGTTAAATAGTATGATTTTCGGGTGACAGAGCTGAGCTGCCAAAGAGCTTAGGTTATTTGCTTAGGACTATCTAACTAGTAAATGGCAAGCCAAGATTCAAACTCAGACCTGATCTTAAATCCTGCATTTTCCCATTATCAACATGAACTCAGGCAAAAGGGTGAGGATACTTGAAAGAAAGGGTGGGCGAGACGAGGGAGCTGGAGGGTTCAGCACACAGCTGGGGCAGCAGACAGGATGGGTCCTTCCTTTTTTTTTTTTGAGTTGGAGTCTTACTCCGTCGCCCAGGCTGGAGTGCCGTGGCACACTCGCAGCCACCTCTGCATTGATCTGCTGGGCTCCGGTGATCCTTCTGCCTCGGCCTTCCAAGTAGCCGGAACTACAGGCATGCGCTATCACGCCTGGCTAATTTTTGATTTATTGTCGAAAAGAGGTCTTGCCAAGTTGCCCGGGCGGGTCTCGAACCCGCTGACTCAGGCAGTCCACTCGCCTTGGCTTCCCAAAGTGCTGGGATGACAGGCTGAGCCACCGAGCCCGCCCAGGATGGGTCCTTAATGGTCGAATAGGTCAGCCTCAACTTCTTTTGTTCAAAAAATTGAGGTAAAATTCACGTAACAACATCAGCCATTGTAAAGTATACAATTAAGTGGTATTTAGTACATTCACAGTGTTGTATGACCATTACCTCCGTCCTCTTCCAAATATTTTCATCACCCCAAAGGAGACCTGTACCCATTAAGTAGTCACTCTCCCTTCCTCTCTCTCCCACCCCCTGTCCCCAATAACTGGCTTTCTGTCTCTATGGATTTACCTATTCTGGATATTTTATAAATATGGAATCGCTTAAGAGATGTCTTGTTTTCACTGCTGACACCTGCTTTGTCAAGGTTACATCTTAAGGCTGGTGACCACCAGCACCTGCTTCCTCAGAACTATGAACACTACATGACCGCCAGACTTCAGATACGGGGTGTAAGAGGGACCCACAAAAAGAACAAGGAGCCGGTTCTTCCCCAGGACCAGTCTCTCTCTTGTTGCCTTTTCTTTGTCTGACTCCCCGGCTTGTTCTCTTTTTCTCTGCACTCACCTTACCACTTTTGTGTCTGACTTCTTTCACTTAGCAGTGTGTTTTTGGGGGTCATCCATGTTGTTTCTTGCATCAGAACCTCATTCCTTTTCAAGGCTTTCTCATGGAATGTTTCTCCATCCATCTGTTGGTGGACATTTGGGCCGTTTCCATCTTTTGGAAATTGTGATCAGGATTCTTTGATTAACTCAAGTCATTCGTTTGCTCCTCTGTCAGCAGAGATGGAAGCAGAAGTCATGATAGTAGCTGAGACTCAAGGAAGTGTATGAAGAAGAGAACAAAGGTGATATACAACCTTGGGCAGAAGTGAAAAAATTACAACCAGCTTCTCAAACATGAAGTTGCCTGAAAATCACTTTGTTCCACATCCAAATTTGCCAGTGCTATTGTAGACCTTCCAAACCAGTCCAAAGGCTGAAGTTAGATATTCAATCCATTTTTGTTTTGGTTATTTCCTCAGCTTTATTTATTTATTTTTTCAGGAGCTTCCTGTTGTCGTTGTTGTTATTGAAATACTCCTTTGAGTTTCTTCTATTATTTAGCAAGAAATTGGGCTCTTCTGGTCTTAGAAACATCTAGCTTGGAGGATGGGCCCCACACAAACTTTTCCCTGGGTTTACTTGCTCGATTGGGCTTTTCATTTTTATTTTGTGAGTAAAGAGGCAAAAAGGACTTTGAGAGTGGAGCGAGGCTCCTGCCATGTGTGTTGAAACCCGATTATGGATTCCTTTTATAGACAAAGGTGGGGAAGGGGAAGGTATTGGTTATCGGCACCTATTAGTTGCATCTGGGGTCTTCAGGATGGCCCTGAAAGGCCAGCTGTTTGCTTTTCCAGGCAGGGCCCCAGCTGCAGGACTTCTGCTGTCTGCCACCTGGGCTCAGGAAGGACTGGTTGGCAGACTTGCCCTTGGAGCCCCTTTCCCAAAGTCTTGGGATCATGCTCACCTCCTCCTCTGTGGCCTCTCCCCTCCAGACCCTGCTTGTTTAGGGGTAATTGAGGGTAAATCAGATACACTGCTTCCTGCTTCTGTGCCAGCTAGTTAATATGGCACTACACCCAGATTAAAAAACGCCTAACATTTAAAGGGGACTTTGCTAGTGTTGAGAGTTTTAGGCAAGCCACTTATGCTGGGGGTTATTAAAAAAGTCATTCTTATCATAGGGACCAGCAGTTGCACTTCTTGGTGTTTATTTACCCAAATGAATTGAAAACTTCTGTCCACTCAAAAACCTGCACCCAAATGTTTATAGCAGCTTTATTAGTAATTGCCCAAACCTGGAAGCAACCAAGATGTCTTTGTGAATAGAGACATAAGCTGTGGTACACTGAGATAATGGAATAATTTGCAACTCTAAAAAGAAATGTGTTACCAAATCATGAAAAGACACGGAGGAATCTGAGATGCATATTACTCAGTGAAAGACGCCAATCTGAAAAGGCTACAGACTGTATGGTTTCAACTCTATGACATTCTGGAAAAGGCAAAACCATGGAGTCAGTGAAAAGGTCAGGAGTTTCTAGGGGTTAGGAGGGAGGGAGGATGACTAGGTGGAGCACAGAGGATTTTTAGGGCAGTGAAACTACTGTGTATGGTATTATAATGGTAGGTATATATCATTCTATATTTGCCGAAACCCGTAGAAGATACCACACCACTGGACCCTAATTTAACCTGTGGACCTTGGGTATTATGTGGTGTCATGTAGGTTCATCACTTGTATCTAATGTACCCTAAGGCAGTATGAGATGCTGATAGTGGGGGAAGTGGAGTGTGTGTGGGGGGATAAGGGGTATGTGGGAATTCTCTGTACTTTCCACTCAATTTTGCTGTGGACCTGAAAGTTCTGTGAAAAATAAAGTGAAAAAAGGAAGCATGCCTTTATATGCTGTATTAGTTCCCTGTTGCTGCTATAACGGACTACCACAAATCCAGTGGCTTAGAACACCGGTGTATTATCTTTCAGTGCCGGAGGGTAGAAGTCCAGATGGTTTTAACTGGGATGAAATCCAGGTGGTGGCGGGGCTGTGGTCCTTCTGGAGGCTTCGGAAGAGAATCTCTTTTTTTGCCTTTCCAGCATCTAGGGGCCGTCTTCATTCCTTGACTCGTGGCCTTGTCTCCATCTTCAAGCCTGCAGTGTAGCATCTTCTAGTCTCTCTTTGTGACTGCAACCTCTGCTTTTTTCATCTCATGAGTGGCGGCCACTAAGGGCTGTTGAATTCTAAAGTGAGACAAAGTCTGGAAAAAGGATGGTTTAGACCGAGAGGGTAGAGGGAGCGCTCAGGCTTCCTTTGATGCTCTTTCTCCACTGTCTGGCTCAGCTGAACTGGTCAGCCTCAGCTCCTGTCCTATTGAGCTGAGGCATTTCCAGTTTTTCGGGAGACGGAGGCAGATGCAGTTTTCCATAGGTGGTACTAAGACTTTGCTGGGTGCATTTGGCCTAGAGCAAGTGTGAATGACAGCTGGCGGAAGGGAATTCATGGATTTATGCATGAATTTGTTCTTTATTTTTGCTGTTGTAATACCTGGTTCTGCCACTCTGAATGTTATTTTG